>JPKZ01022854.1:589671-626667 GCA_000803305.1 Toxocara canis
ACGTGACCGGCACGGCTTGCTTCAAAATGAAATATTTGAATGGTGATCGAGCGAGAAAGGGAATGCTTATTCGTAATTGGAGTCCTTCATTCGGTTTTAGTTCCTTTATAGAACGAATTAAACCGTTTCAGCAAGACTGCAAGAAATGTATACATTTCTTGTAAGCATCATAAAGCACCATACTGGTGCGCCTCTATCTTTATCTCTTGGAAGCATCACAGGACAACGGTAGTGGAGAAAACGCTGCTGCCACTCGTTTGTTCGGGAACATGCTCGATCACCTCGTCGGCTAACAACGAAGAAAATGGACCTTCAAAAAAGGTACGAAATATATTGATGAGATGAGGCGCGTAAAATATAATTTTCCAAAAGACGTGACCGGCACGGCTTGCTTCAAAATGAAATATTTGAATGGTGATCGAGCGAGAAAGGGAATGCTTATTCGTAATTGGAGTCCTTCATTCGGTTTTAGTTCCTTTATAGAACGAATTAAACCGTTTCAGCAAGACTGCAAGAAATGTATACATTTCTTGTAAGCATCATAAAGCACCATACTGGTGCGCCTCTATCTTTATCTCTTGGAAGCATCACAGGACAACGGTAGTGGAGAAAACGCTGCTGCCACTCGTTTGTTCGGGAACATGCTCGATCACCTCGTCGGCTAACAACGAAGAAAATGGACCTTCAAAAAAGGTACGAAATATATTGATGAGATGAGGCGCGTAAAATATAATTTTCCAAAAGATCGAAAGTCTAACAAAAATATCTGTGCTGAAAAACCTAGAAACACCAGAATGCCAAAAGCTTTAACAGCAATGCAATCTTGTTTGCGTTATTTTTCGAACCAATTATTTAGCAATTTAAGAGTGCTGCTGTTTAATTTAAACCTTATCGATTTGGTCATGTAATGTTAGGCTTGAATTCAGTCATTACCTCAAATCCATTCTCTTTCCCCCCTCCTTCCTCCCCCTTCCCTCTACCTCCCTTCCCCCCCGTCACCACTTGGACTCGCCTTTTCATATGAATTCCCATTTAACTCCACCGGTCCTCACAGTCCTCCTCCGCCCTTGCTGACTTCACGCAGCGCAAGCGTACCATCTTCATAATCATTGTCCTCCTTAAAATAAACCCTTTTAATGCGTCCAGAAATGCTAGGGTCCCCGTGGTATGCGCCCGAGGTCTTTTTTTCCACACGCAACTAAGCTGTTCTGCAGTCACTATTAATGGGTGAATCAATGAACAATGTAGATGAATGAAACTCTTAAGGAATGTACGAATATCGCAAAAGGTGATCGTCAGAGTTGCGTTTTCTCGTATGTTCAGTTCTGTAACCAAGGCGATCGCCACATTAATGATCATTACACGATTCGTTGACGGTGGTAGTCCACGGAAAAACCAAATTCGTTTATAGCACTGCTCCTAGCACCTCTCACTTCAGGCTCATATCGATCACATGTTGACACGTCGTTAAACCATCTACCGCACAGCGCTGCTCCGTCCAAAGTTTGCTTCCATCTTTTTTTTTTTTTTGGTTTCGTTGGTTATATCATTTTCACATTGTGACCGACGGGGCGCTTTTCGGATGCGAAAGATTGCCACCGTGCATTCGCATGTGTACTGCAAGGTCGTCCCTGCTGAAAGAATTTGAGCGCGATTCTCGAATCGGTTCTCGTTTCGAAAACATTTCCAATATGCATTAGTCATTCTGTGCTTTCAATCTGCTCTAATTACCTCGAGCTATTTTTACTACAAAAATGCCCATTGAACAAAGGTGTACTAAACACGTTTTTTTCGAATAAAGCTTTTGAAACACAAAGCGAACATCTTTTCATCAGTCGCTTTGTTATACAACGGAATTTTTTGAATGTTAGCAGTAGAGATTATTGTGCGAACACTCATCTTATATCAGCAAAAAATTTTCAAAACTCCATCTATAGCACAGATTCGATTTCATTGCCCTCTAAATGTTTCGTACTAACGACTAAAAAAAATAAAAAGTTCGATGTGATTTAGAAAAACTACTCAGAAACCTTTAAAAAAATGTAAATGAAATGACGGACTTATGAAATTTTAGGTCGCAAATTTGACAAGTGAAATCCTTTTCGGAAAAATGTTTTCTTCGATGCGTCTCAAGGCGTGCACCCGAAGAGAACGACAATGTGCAGAGATCACATCTGTAGGCCCTCGATGAATGAACGTGCGAATGACCTTGGAGTGCACTTTCCGATCCGAACATCTTTAAGCGAATAATTCGTTCAAATGTTCGCACTGTGGATTAATTGACATGAAACTCAATACAGTTTAAAAGTAAACGACATCAGTGATAGAGTTGCACGATAATCACAACACAAATAGTTGTACGCTAACATAGTGAACGTAGTCTATTATCGTACAATCATTTATGCTGTGATTCGCCGTCACAACAGATAGTCTTATTTAAAAGTAAACGACATCAGTGATAGAGTTGCACGATAATCACAACACAAATAGTTGTACGCTAACATAGTGAACGTAGTCTATTATCGTACAATCATTTATGCTGTGATTCGCCGTCACAACAGATAGTCTTATTTAAAAGTAAACGACATCAGTGATAGAGTTGCACGATAATCACAACACAAATAGTTGTACGCTAACATAGTGAACGTAGTCTATTATCGTACAATCATTTATGCTGTGATTCGCCGTCACAACAGATAGTCTTATTTAAAAGTAAACGACATCAGTGATAGAGTTGCACGATAATCACAACACAAATAGTTGTACGCTAACATAGTGAACGTAGTCTATTATCGTACAATCATTTATGCTGTGATTCGCCGTCACAACAGATAGTCTTATTTAAAAGTAAACGACATCAGTGATAGAGTTGCACGATAATCACAACACAAATAGTTGTACGCTAACATAGTGAACGTAGTCTATTATCGTACAATCATTTATGCTGTGATTCGCCGTCACAACAGATAGTCTTATTTAAAAGTAAACGACATCAGTGATAGAGTTGCACGATAATCACAACACAAATAGTTGTACGCTAACATAGTGAACGTAGTCTATTATCGTACAATCATTTATGCTGTGATTCGCCGTCACAACAGATAGTCTTATTTAAAAGTAAACGACATCAGTGATAGAGTTGCACGATAATCACAACACAAATAGTTGTACGCTAACATAGTGAACGTAGTCTATTATCGTACAATCATTTATGCTGTGATTCGCCGTCACAACAGATAGTCTTATTTAAAAGTAAACGACATCAGTGATAGAGTTGCACGATAATCACAACACAAATAGTTGTACGCTAACATAGTGAACGTAGTCTATTATCGTACAATCATTTATGCTGTGATTCGCCGTCACAACAGATAGTCTTATTTAAAAGTAAACGACATCAGTGATAGAGTTGCACGATAATCACAACACAAATAGTTGTACGCTAACATAGTGAACGTAGTCTATTATCGTACAATCATTTATGCTGTGATTCGCCGTCACAACAGATAGTCTTATTTAAAAGTAAACGACATCAGTGATAGAGTTGCACGATAATCACAACACAAATAGTTGTACGCTAACATAGTGAACGTAGTCTATTATCGTACAATCATTTATGCTGTGATTCGCCGTCACAACAGATAGTCTTATTTAAAAGTAAACGACATCAGTGATAGAGTTGCACGATAATCACAACACAAATAGTTGTACGCTAACATAGTGAACGTAGTCTATTATCGTACAATCATTTATGCTGTGATTCGCCGTCACAACAGATAGTCTTATTTAAAAGTAAACGACATCAGTGATAGAGTTGCACGATAATCACAACACAAATAGTTGTACGCTAACATAGTGAACGTAGTCTATTATCGTACAATCATTTATGCTGTGATTCGCCGTCACAACAGATAGTCTTATTTAAAAGTAAACGACATCAGTGATAGAGTTGCACGATAATCACAACACAAATAGTTGTACGCTAACATAGTGAACGTAGTCTATTATCGTACAATCATTTATGCTGTGATTCGCCGTCACAACAGATAGTCTTATTTAAAAGTAAACGACATCAGTGATAGAGTTGCACGATAATCACAACACAAATAGTTGTACGCTAACATAGTGAACGTAGTCTATTATCGTACAATCATTTATGCTGTGATTCGCCGTCACAACAGATAGTCTTATTTAAAAGTAAACGACATCAGTGATAGAGTTGCACGATAATCACAACACAAATAGTTGTACGCTAACATAGTGAACGTAGTCTATTATCGTACAATCATTTATGCTGTGATTCGCCGTCACAACAGATAGTCTTATTTAAAAGTAAACGACATCAGTGATAGAGTTGCACGATAATCACAACACAAATAGTTGTACGCTAACATAGTGAACGTAGTCTATTATCGTACAATCATTTATGCTGTGATTCGCCGTCACAACAGATAGTCTTATTTAAAAGTAAACGACATCAGTGATAGAGTTGCACGATAATCACAACACAAATAGTTGTACGCTAACATAGTGAACGTAGTCTATTATCGTACAATCATTTATGCTGTGATTCGCCGTCACAACAGATAGTCTTATTTAAAAGTAAACGACATCAGTGATAGAGTTGCACGATAATCACAACACAAATAGTTGTACGCTAACATAGTGAACGTAGTCTATTATCGTACAATCATTTATGCTGTGATTCGCCGTCACAACAGATAGTCTTATTTAAAAGTAAACGACATCAGTGATAGAGTTGCACGATAATCACAACACAAATAGTTGTACGCTAACATAGTGAACGTAGTCTATTATCGTACAATCATTTATGCTGTGATTCGCCGTCACAACAGATAGTCTTATTTAAAAGTAAACGACATCAGTGATAGAGTTGCACGATAATCACAACACAAATAGTTGTACGCTAACATAGTGAACGTAGTCTATTATCGTACAATCATTTATGCTGTGATTCGCCGTCACAACAGATAGTCTTATTTAAAAGTAAACGACATCAGTGATAGAGAAAAAGGTACGAAATATATCGATGAGATGAGGCGCGTAAAATATAATTTTCCAAAAGATCGAAAGTCTAACAAAAATATCTGTGCTGAAAAACCTAGAAACACCAGAATGCCAAAAGCTTTAACAGCAATGCAATCTTGTTTGCGTTATTTTTCGAACCAATTATTTAGCAATTTAAGAGTGCTGCTGTTTAATTTAAACCTTATCGATTTGGTCATGTAATGTTAGGCTTGAATTCAGTCATTACCTCAAATCCATTCTCTTTCCCCCCTCCTTCCTCCCCCTTCCCTCTACCTCCCTTCCCCCCCGTCACCACTTGGACTCGCCTTTTCATATGAATTCCCATTTAACTCCACCGGTCCTCACAGTCCTCCTCCGCCCTTGCTGACTTCACGCAGCGCAAGCGTACCATCTTCATAATCATTGTCCTCCTTAAAATAAACCCTTTTAATGCGTCCAGAAATGCTAGGGTCCCCGTGGTATACGCCCGAGGTCTTTTTTTCCACACGCAACTAAGCTGTTCTGCAGTCACTATTAATGGGTGAATCAATGAACAATGTAGATGAATGAAACTCTTAAGGAATGTACGAATATCGCAAAAGGTGATCGTCAGAGTTGCGTTTTCTCGTATGTTCAGTTCTGTAACCAAGGCGATCGCCACATTAATGATCATTACACGATTCGTTGACGGTGGTAGTCCACGGAAAAACCAAATTCGTTTATAGCACTGCTCCTAGCACCTCTCACTTCAGGCTCATATCGATCACATGTTGACACGTCGTTAAACCATCTACCGCACAGCGCTGCTCCGTCCAAAGTTTGCTTCCATCTTTTTTTTTTGGTTTCGTTGGTTATATCATTTTCACATTGTGACCGACGGGGCGCTTTTCGGATGCGAAAGATTGCCACCGTGCATTCGCATGTGTACTGCAAGGTCGTCCCTGCTGAAAGAATTTGAGCGCGATTCTCGAATCGGTTCTCGTTTCGAAAACATTTCCAATATGCATTAGTCATTCTGTGCTTTCAATCTGCTCTAATTACCTCGAGCTATTTTTACTACAAAAATGCCCATTGAACAAAGGTGTACTAAACACGTTTTTTTCGAATAAAGCTTTTGAAACACAAAGCGAACATCTTTTCATCAGTCGCTTTGTTATACAACGGAATTTTTTGAATGTTAGCAGTAGAGATTATTGTGCGAACACTCATCTTATATCAGCAAAAAATTTTCAAAACTCCATCTATAGCACAGATTCGATTTCATTGCCCTCTAAATGTTTCGTACTAACGACTAAAAAAATAAAAAGTTCGATGTGATTTAGAAAAACTACTCAGAAACCTTTAAAAAAATGTAAATGAAATGACGGACTTATGAAATTTTAGGTCGCAAATTTGACAAGTGAAATCCTTTTCGGAAAAATGTTTTCTTCGATGCGTCTCAAGGCGTGCACCCGAAGAGAACGACAATGTGCAGAGATCACATCTGTAGGCCCTCGATGAATGAACGTGCGAATGACCTTGGAGTGCACTTTCCGATCCGAACATCTTTAAGCGAATAATTCGTTCAAATGTTCGCACTGTGGATTAATTGACATGAAACTCAATACAGTTTAAAAGTAAACGACATCAGTGATAGAGTTGCACGATAATCACAACACAAATAGTTGTACGCTAACATAGTGAACGTAGTCTATTATCGTACAATCATTTATGCTGTGATTCGCCGTCACAACAGATAGTCTTATTTTCTGCCTAAGGTCATCGGAAAACTGTCTAAACGAGATAATTCTGTCGTTAAGATCATCTTTAAGTTTTCATCAATTTTTATAGGATTGTTCAAACTGAAAAATATCAACAAAATATTCGATTGTAAGGATATACTCCAAAGACTTCTGCGAGCTATGGAGGATCAAACGTTAGAAATTTCGAAACCTGCACATTCCAATTAAGGAAAAGTCAATCAATGAACTAGCCGGAGAACTTTATCTGTTTGCCGATATTGCTTATTAGCATAAACTCTAGTTTGTGTTTTTCTTTTCTTTTTATTGCGCTACGACCGTTCAATAATTCCTACGTTAGCGCTGTTCCCAAACAAGATCAAGTATCTGCTATGCATCACTGCAATTTTATGATTAGATATGGCCTCACTTTGACTCTTATAAAAGTTTTAGCTAAAAAACCGACCTTTGGGCAAAAAGGGCATTGATAGGCAGGAGGTGCTCGAGCTACTGAGTGTTGCCCAACAGGTGAATAAACGTCTCGAAGAGTACTAAAATCGTATTTTTCAAAATGATTAGTAGGAACGATTGCAACATCAGTAGAAAATATTCGGTGTCATAACGCTATAATAAAAATGCTACATTAGTGTTATCGTGCTTACGTCATTCTAGCGAAAACGCATAGATTTTTCTTACTCGTTTTATTCGAACGGAATAAAGTCGGACGCTACTATCGATTTATCAGTCGACTTCATCATTCTTATAATTGACACCGGAAATTTTTATTAGTTTTTTGAGCAAAAATTTTTCCAGTAAGACATACCGTAACAAAGAGTTTCGCTGAAGGAAAAATTCTCATTCAAAGAGGTTTAACTGTGGATCGTAAAGTCACTACTGTCGAGCATATTTCGCTTTTAAGAAGTGTGCCTCTTAATCTCAACTTTAGAAGCGATTGTGTCTTATATACCACTACAAGAATGCGTGCATGTAACGCGTACAGTTTCATACAATGAATCAAGCCATTTTTTAACATCAAAATGACTCAGTACGGAACCTCAGTATGCGTTCTGAAAGGAAGATGCCGGCTGGAGTTTCGAGACGTGAATGTGGGCATTTATGGTGTTGTAGTTGAGAGATAAAGTGAAATGAGCGTTGGCAAGACTGGCATGCGAAGATGGGACGTGCGTCTGTGTGTGCACTCTCGACGTGAGCGAGAAGTGCCTCTGCGAGAGGAAACGTCTTCGTGCAGTATGGACACTCTCCGCTTGATGAGTGCTCTATCACATGTACTCGAAGCGTTTCTGCTGTCGGCAAAACCTGTAAACCCAGTACACTTTTTAGCGAAACTCTTAAATCTATTGCCAGTTGGAAATGGTGAAAAACGCGAGGTAACCGAGGCGAGAACAGCGTTTCATTTAAATTTCTTAGATGAGCACAGCGGAAATTTCTCAACAAATCATCTAACTACAGTAATGAAAACGGCTAAAATTTGTCGTACTGCTTCTATTACTGCGGTAGCCTATTATATGCTTATTACATGTGTGTCATACGGAAAGCCGTCAAATGTTTGTGGTCGATTTTGAATTCTACACTACCAGCCAATAATGACTCTAATTCGGTAAGCAGTACGGCGATTTCAAATCCAGTCTGAAATTGTGTTTTCTGATTTTTTATGATGTGGTTTCCTTCACTGAGCAATTCTAAAATTCACTCTTTGTTTTCTTCACAATTTTAAGCACTTGTTTTAAATGATTTACCTAGGTTTTCCTCCACCTTCCTATAACTTTTAAATGACCAAAACTTAACCAACGCAGTAGCTGTGCAGCAACTGCGCAAATACATATTCCCTGTGTCTCTTTCGATCTTCTCTACGAATTAAATGCGACGCGACCTCGGTCAATTCAAAGCTGTTAGTTGGTTTTTCTACAGTGCACCGCGCATTAATCCAAACGAGCGTGGCGAGTCCGTTTTGATGCAAACGTTTAACGTTGTTGTCTATTTGGCACAATTCACATCTATGTTCTCTATCTATTTATGCAGATGAACGTCTAAGCATCTTACGTATGAATTAGTGAAGCGCTTGCTGTCCGTTTGGCCATCTTTACAGCGTTTTTCTTCTTAAACTTAAGCGCGGCTCTCGTTGATGAATTCACATGTTGACTCATTTCATTTCCTTTTTGTTTGTCCATTTCGTTCTAGTCTTACATCGTCTCCAGTGCTCGTCGACTTTTTCATTCCGTCCGTTCTGCTTCGAAAAAAAGTGTCGACGAATTGAAATATAAACAAGCACATAGATAGATAAAGCGATCATTCGGTACTATTATATGCTTTTCAACAGATTCTCTTGAAATATGCATGCTATATGGATTTGACCATATAACACTCATACTTGTCATGCACAAGATGGAAGGCTCATTACGAGAAAATACCTGATAACAAATGTTGCAGCGCGACTCGCTCTCCGAGTCGCTCTTCGTTGCCGACGAGGTCTTGCTCAAATTGGACGAGTCAGCGAGGTGGAAGTTAGCGTGAGAGTGTACCTGAGCCTCATTCCTCAACGCTTGCCGACACACGACGCACGCTACGGCTTGTTCGTTGCGCATATGCAGACGGGTATGCTCGAGGAACTGCGCCACGGAGGTGATCTCCACCTGGCATTCTGCGCACCGATCTGCTCGACGTACCTTCAAATGGCGCCTTTGCTATGTCCCAATAACTTGGGAAAAAGTTTCCTCAAGAAGTAATTTCCGAATGAATTGAACCAGTCTTTGTGATGATACCTTTTAGTGGTTTTAATAAGACTCAAAGATTTTCTGGTCTTCTTAGGAATAACTTATTTTTCACAACAGAATTGGACAGTATTCGCAGAGTTGTGGCGAATACTTTCCAATTCTGTTGTGAGCCACCAAAGTTTCATCCTAAAACAGCAATAAAAGTAAGAATGCCTAGTACATGGAAAACGTACAGCTCAAAATTTGTAAATTAGCTTTTCTTCCTTTTTTATATGCACAAAATTTGCTGTATTATGAAACAGTCGTCAAAAGAAATTAACTAAGTGACCTTGCAATGAATGTTCAATCGGTGAAAATCAAGATCGTCCTCGTTCTCGAAACGAATATCGCATACGGAGCACTTCACTGGTCGGCATTCACTCTGCAGGAGTGGTTTTCAATTAGCAGACTTCAACGGAGCTGTGAAAAGATTAATGAGGTAAAGAAATTATAATCATTGGCAGGCTCAAAAAACTGCAACATTCATTTAGGAAAAACGAAGAAATAATTCTGTCGAATTTCTAAATCGCAGAAGAACCATAAAATAGTCAGCCACAAAACATTCTCGTCAAAGCATCAAATCCGGCTTATCTGAATGCTTGATAAACAAGAAAAAATAGCACCCACCGCAATGGGTGAAGAACGACGTGTTTCAGCGAGCGGAATGACGACTTCAGCGTTTGAACTCACTGAAACAGGGCATGAAATCTGCGACGGTTGTCGATCATGAATAAGCTGCACATGAATAGTTAACAGATCATGTGTCTCGAATGGTGTGCTACATGCGACACAATGATAGCGAATCATCTCCTCATTGTGTGCTCCAAGATGCTCCTGAAAGCTGCCCTGTTTTTTTAGTCGTTTTATCAAGTCTTAAAATCTAACTTCAGAACACCGTTTGAGAAGCTGACATGTGCCGTTCCATCAATCCGCAACTCACTGCAACGACCAGTAACAAAGCTGAAAGCTGCGGAACGATTGCTCCATTATTGCCGCTTATGGCTCTAGTAACTAAATAAAGCCCGATAGCAACAGCAAGCATGATGAACGCATTTAACCTTTATTGGTGCCGACCAAAGAAAAAAGAAGGCAAACAACAAGAAAGCTTTTTAAATACTTTAACAAGTGGAACAACAATGTCACAATAAGGATTAAATAAGGTCATAACAACGATTAAGCTGAAGGACAATAGACCGCGATACGATTTCCACTGTTAACAAAACAGACACCCCTTGGCCAAAAAATTAGACGGGAAAAAGGTCTTAAATAGGCTCAAGCAATCATTGTTGAAGTTTCACGGAAATGCAGCAGAGAACTTCCTACAATAGGCAAAATGCAGATTCGGTAAATCACTCAGATCACTCAAAGCAATGGTCAGCTAATGGAAATATATATCAAAAAAAAAAGGAAAACTTTGTTCGAGAACTGCTATTGTTGAGCAAATTTAAATATAGTAATGATTATGAAGATTCTTTATTAGTATACCTGAAAGCGATTTTGCGTGTTGAACATTCGTTGGCAAATTGCACAGCGATAGAGAATCTCTAAGTGTGTTTCGAGGTGATGCTGTCGTATTTGATGCGCGTTGAAGAAAGCTGCCGATGGGCATTCTTTGCACATAATTCGAGTGGTGTTGCCCGTGAAATGTTCGACCACATGAGCAAGTCTCCGCTGCAGTGATTTACTATCGATTAATTCAAAACCATGTTTTGATCTACTGAGGAAACAAAGCAAAATTTCCGCATTTTGTGCCATGTTGATCCCTCAGCACGCTTTTTTGATTCGTAATTTCGATCTACCAGAGGACAAATACAGCAAGTTATAATATCGTTTCAAAGATACGTTTAGAGACGAACAAACTTTTTTATTGTTGAATCAACCACGATTAGGATATAATATGTGGAAACACTGATTGTTAGTCAACACGGCGCTACACTCGATATAAATCTTCATATTTCGTGAACGATAAAAGAACGAGGAAGTGAATAGTAGATAATGATCACCAAACGAACCCCTCGAACAGTTATTTCGAAAATGACTCGAGTAAAATGTGCGAAGGAAAAGCCGTCACGTTTGCTTGGAAACGAACAAACTCACCTGAGAATTGATGAAGCTGATATTGCACAAGTGACATTTCTGTTCAAGATCACTAGCTAAATGCGTTCGCATGTGCTGACCAAAAGCGGTAAAGCTCGATAGGGTGGCGTCGCACTGCTGGCATACGAACGAAACGTCGTCTGACGTGCTCTGCAGAGCTTTCTTCAGCGAAAGGGAATAGGTGATGCTAATTTGTCCAGAACGCACAAAGTTGATAAAATTTACACACAAAAAAGGAAAACTTGAAAGCTAGTAAATGTGCAATCAAATGCTACAGCATATGCAAATCTGTGATATTAGATATTATCAATTGCTATTATCATATTATCAATATAGCATTAGACATTATCATATTATCAATCTGTGACACTAGACAATATAATATGTGATGTTATCAAATGTCACAATGTCTTTCATTTTAACGAGATGCCCAATTTCGTGCCGACTTGTTTTGGAGAAAGTTCGAATGTGGTTTGAGAAACACGCGATTGCAAAGCGACTCGTTCCTGGCTGCAGACTGCGAGTACACTCTACGGTTTACCCTTCAACGATGATTACTGGTGGGAATTCCAGAGAGTAGGAGGGATAGAGACTGAGCTGGATAAAAAAAGGAGGAAGTTAATTAAAACTCAAAACAGACTCCTACATGTTATTATTACAGTAGATGGAGAATCGCGCTTGCTAACGACACAGCTACGGGTGGGATAGGCTTCGAACTAAAACTGAGGGAGCGCTTTACTCATAGAAGTAGGGTGAACCACAAAAGAAGTGTCGCCAAGCAACAACTAAACAAAGAATGCTTCTATCTGTGCAAAGCTTCGAGAAAGCATCCGATAGAGCATACGCCGTTTTGCTGGGTAGATGCGGTAGCTGGCATCGAACTCTCGTTATCCGGTTGTGAACCAACATTCTGCAACTGCTCATCTTCAAACTCAGTCAATAAAAGTTAAATGAAAATACAGTTCTCTTTCATCATCGAGTGCCTAAACTTCAATTCATAAATTTTTGGGCAGGTTGTGGAGTAAGAAAACGAACTAGGGATAAAGGTAAATGATGGGAATTATCAGCCCTAAGTTGAAGCTCTCGGACCAGTAGTTGGGCTTTCTGATAAGAATATTGAGAACGTGCAAAAAATACAGTGCGTGAGTTTCTGGATGAGAAATGGGAAAACTTAGGAAAACGAATGCCGAGAAAATGAGCATCAACAACAACCGCAGTTGTGTCTCTTAAACAAATTGTTTGTGCATTTGAACTGGTTGATTTTGAACGCAATGTATTAAAAATTAAATAGAATTCATCAGCGGCATTCAATTCTGTTCTTGAGCTAACATACTTGAAGCATATTGTACCAATATATATCTACACAAGTAACAAATCGGATCTCCTCAAGTATCATTAGCAAAAAATTTTGAGTCCATTTCAGGTGAAAAGAACTGCGAAAAAAAGTTGTTTTGTGGTTATCACTGTGCATTATTCTTTGCCACAAGCGATTTTAATGCGCTGCTAACAATGCTTGTGCCTTTCCTCTTTTTCGGGCCCAAACAGAAATGAGCTACGGCACATGTTTCACAATTTCAGCAATAATCTGTGTGCAATTAATTCCTTGTCATAGTATGATTTGGAAGGCATGCTTCATGCATCTGAATTGCTGTTTTAATTCATAAAACAAAATGGCTCCTCCACATTAGGCCTCTTTCGGCAGAATTAGGACAGCATTCACGACTAAAGAGTATTTAGAAGTGCTGATCTCCAGAAAAGGAAACTCGTGATGATTGAAACGTCAAATAGTGCAAAGCGACATCAGTGATAAGCAATCATCGCCAGTTTCCTCTTCTAAAGTTTCTTGCTATCATGCGGTCACACAATTCGTCACAATTACGTTGTAATCGTCTACTGAAGTTGCTTTCGTTTTGACAGCACGGTAATGCTCAAATTTCTACAGCTGCAATACGCATTCAATTTTTTTTTTTCATTCCTTCAGCTGAAGCGAAACGAAAACAAATAGGCGGCTAAATCGATAGAGAACTTAACCTATAAATGTAAGAAACGCATGGCTGGCCAACCGAATATCCGCGTCCAAATGCAATTAAAACGGTGTGAGAGCATAAAACAAAATTTAATACGACGAAAAAGGCAAGAATTTCAAACTTCAGTCGCCTATCGCTAAAAAATGCACCTGTAAAACAGGCAAAATGAATTCGAATTTACTGTTTTTATGTCAAATTTTGCTTTTCTTTTTCATACAATTGAAAACATATTTTAGACTTTCTTTCATATTTCATACACTGCTCATAGTAGACTTCAAGCCAAAGAACTACTCTTGAACTATTCTGATCAGTAAGAAAATAAGCTATTGCTGAAAATAATTTTGGAAATGTGTGGATTCTGAAAAAGCTACCATATGATCGCCAATTGTATGGTTCTGCAACGAGGAGACATCTGCGAACATTTTGTCGCAAAAAATGCAGGGTATAGTAGACTCTTCCAAGGTAACAGATTTAATAGACGGTTGTGACTGAATGAATGAGCCGGAAGGTGGCCGTGATTCACTCGAGACGGATTCCGTATCATTTCCTTCCATTGGCTCTTCAACTTCGACTTTCCTGAAGTTTATTAAAGCACTCCTTCAACTTTCAGCGTATCGAATGGTTCACACTGGATTTTTGTTGGAAGCCGATGAACAAGTACTAACTTTCCGTCGCAATCAGAAGAAAAAAAACGGACTCTGAGTTCCACTTTACCAATCGTCTTTTAAATTGAAGCGAACATCAAACAATTGATGACGGAAAATGGTAGCTGTTGCATTAGATTTGTGCATGGCTCTAACGATCATGCAATATATGGCGAATTTGAGCCTTACAACTCATGACAGCTGCATATTCCACTAAGCTATGCACTGCTGTCGGCAAAATAGAGAATCAGTTTCTAATGCTTTTCCTCAATGACATGTTGCTTTTTTACTGCAATAAAGTTTGCAATCACAAATTTTGCATGAATGGCGCGTATCGTTTTATAATTAGGAAAAGATCCTAACGTTCATTTCCCTCAAGACGATGGTTCCTCCTATCGAAAAGGTTTTAACACTTTCAGTCTTTCAAGTCTTATTAGCAAGAGTTGCGTCTCATGTGATAATTAAATTTGTTTTTTTTTTTTGACATATTTACACTGCTACCATTCGAAATTACGCCATTTAGTAGCAAAGCCAATTAGCTTATAACTAGTTTATGGACTTTCCGATGCAGCCAAAGCGCTTTATGAGGCTGCTACGTTCGTGTATATGTGTGTCTGTATGTGTATGTCTGTCTATCAGGCATTTTCACCTTATGAACCAGAGAAGCTTTCGCAATGCAAGTTGGCAAGCATAAATTATAGCATTGTGAGGGCCACCAAACGACTGAAAACGATTTACGAATTTTTAGAGGAATTATGGCGCATGGAAAAAAGTCTCTGAGACTGAAATAAGGGGTCATATGATAAAGAAGGTTGCAATTTAATTGGCGCGTTAATGGCAGTTCGCGATTCCTGAATGCGAAATTGGCTATTACGAGCAGATAAGTACAAAACTTCGCGCAAACTGCGTGTCAACAGTTCTCATCTCGCAAACGATCATATCTTCGCAGTGGGCATGGCAGAAAACGATCCGATGACGGATTGAGCAAAAACATTTGTGCGTAGCTAAGGATTCCTCATTTACTTTTCAGGAATTTATTACACCGTCTTAAGGACGTTTACGAAAAGCGCATATCACATGAGTCCCTGGCATGTTTTGAAAATTATCCTTTGAAAATTTTGCGCTGTGTTGTCCACAGTAGAAGACGATGTGCCATTACTGCTTCCGAATTACAAACAATTGATCTACGACGAAAAATCTGCTGAAAATAGGAATTTAAAAAATTTTCTAGAAAAATCTTTCCCCTTCTTTGCAGCGAACCAAACACTTTTATGTCTTCATCTCTCATGTTTATGCCTGATTAATTACACAGCATTTCGTGGATGGAACAGTTGATACAAACAGCCCGTAAAAAACAGTCTCGAGGCAACTCACGTTCTTTTTTCTCTCGGCCCCTCTTTGCTTACTGGACAATCATGCGAACTTTCGGTGCTCTCGGCACTAGCATCTCCATCTGAAAAAAGAATTTGCAACTATCTTTGTTTTCCAAAAGCCTTTACGCAGTTCAAACCCATCAACCTGAAGCCGGATCGTGTGAAGGCAAAATGATTGGGAGGCCTAAAACAATATCGATCAGTTTCAGAAGCAGCATACTGATTTTAAAAATTTTTGGTTGTAGCGTTGCCTGGCCGGAATGGTTTTGAGGAAATATGTTTCCGGATGAGCAGGAAATTGATGTCATTCTTAAGAGATTTGCTTCAAACAAGCCATGCACTCAACGTTGGCTTGAGATACCTCCCTATACATTAATCTGACAGAAAATGGAAAGTATCCTCGTACAAAACAATTAATGAGAAATGTGGCATAAGCTTATCGCTTGCCTACTTGTTCGGCCATGGAATAACAAAAGGGAGACCTTTGAAAGCTTTCGGCTTGAGCTGCTTCCTCCTGGTTGACATTGACAACAGCGGCTTGCTGTAAAGAACTGCAGGCAGGTTATGGTTCAACGGAAACGCGGCACACGAGTTTCAATCAAGCGAAATGCAAGCACTGAGGGGGCACATGCGGGCCTGTGCGCTCGGGCGAGCACCCCCCAGGGAGTTCGCCGCACTAGCCATCCAGAAGGCGGCGCTTCCTATAAGGGGCTTCCCTCCCCGGGGAATCGCTCTCCCTTGATTAGTTTCCCCACTGTTTTCGCAACGTACAATTCTGACTGGCAGTATGTGAGTTAGACATGCATGCGTCTCTGCGTCGCGTTTCGCGTTCTGGGTGCGTGCCTCTAAACTGGGCAGGGCTCCTGCTCCTCCATCATGAACACTATTTCGCAGCGTGGCTCACAGCGAACCACGGAGCCTCATTTCGGAGCATATAAGTAGGCTTTATTGCCGTTGCCGAAGCAATCGTGATCGTGCACCCGTGCAGCTCCTCACCTCACACAAGCCCACTCTCCTCCTTTTAGGTTGACGACTCCGCCCCAACCCCCTCATCGACATTCTCAGAACCGCACTCTCCATAGCACACAACTTTGAGGTCGGTCGGTGAATCGGTCATTTTTTAATCAGCACCAAAAAAAATGGGGATCTTCCATGCTAGGAAACAGCCGATACTGTACTAGTATGGAGCATGCACATTCATGAACAGGACTGGTCACTAGCGGTCAAGGTGACGGAGAGGGGGAGGGAGGGGGAAGTAGCGGAGCGTTACAAGAAAGAGCGAATTTTTGTTGCAGTGTAAAGAGATGTGGATGATAAAGAAAGCTACCTCTGTCCACACTTTCCAACACGAGAGGCTCCTTCCCCAGTAGATTAAGGGCATGAAACCTTCGGCTTAATAATGCTAAGCACGGATGCCACACAAGTGCTAAACATTACTTTTCAGTGGAGTTGAGCCAATGAATGGGTGAGATGACCCCGTCATTATTCAAGGCAATTTCAAAGACTACCAGGACCCCCATCTTCAGCCTTTCATTTCAAGAGTGGTGCTCATAGGCTTAGTTCTTGTATGAAAAGAAATAAAGGAACGCATAGAAGCTAGTGGCTCGAAAATTTGCTGTTATTTTGCTGCAATGAAATGATTTATTAAGCGTTTCGTAATCTCGATATTAGCTCTCAAGCGGCACGACATAATCCCAAGAACTCTTATTCAAGTATACACGATAGTTCCAAGCTGCAGAACTGTAATTTCTTCTCAGCTCTCGGTAGCATGACCAGTAATATGTCATCAAAACCAGAAAACGACGTTTCGGGATCCACACTCTGCGAAATTGAAAAAGGGCGTATTTCAGAACAGTTGGTTTATAAGGGGAATTTTTCACACCATTGGAAAATGGCGTGTTTTTGGGATCGGATTCCTGGGAGGGTGGCTGTCTTTGAGCGGTGAAAGGAAGGACGTCCATATCAAAAAGCTTACGAATCTCAACATTTTTGAAAAAAAAAAAGCGCATAATTGTATTTATAGAGTATCTCTACGATTGCTAAGAGGTTTGCAAAAGAATGCGCTGAAATCAATTATAGAGATGGAAAAAACCATTTTGCAATAACCTTATAGCACCGACGAACGAGCTTGTAATTGTTGCAGCATCAAAAATCCATACTTACTTCCCAAAAAAGTATTCCAAATGCGATTTATTCCGGCGTATTTTCATCTGTTCAGGAAAATTGCTCCATATCCTCTTTTTCAGTTGACCTAAACAGTCGCTTTTTGTCTTTGTCACAAATCATGTGCTTTTAAACGATTGTGGATGCAGTGCAAATGAACGCGCTCACTCAAACACCGAACTATGCATCGGCTGTCATAATCGGTTTTTCTGAGCGCTACTTTATTTCAGAATAGCCGGAAGGGAATTATTCTGGTCGAAGGTTTTATCGCCTCTTTCATAGCGTATGTCTCTCTTGAGAGGTAGAATCGGAGGCGGAACTGCACTTTTGCTGACTGGGATAGTCGCCTTAGCAGTGGGGAATTTTTCGTTTTTGGACGGCTAGGAAAGCGAAATGCAATGTGAAATACACGAATTTCAAACACCATAATTCCGAATTCCACTAAGACCTATAGCGCGTTATTTCTATAACGCTTCGGCTTTGCAGTTGTTACGTAGACATTAGTATCTGTTGTATACAGTTGTGGTGAATCGAGTAAAGGCGGTGGCAGATGAGTGATGATAAAAGTACAGAAAGGAAGGAGGGACGGCTTTTGCTCTTATCTGAGGTTAAACTTGCAATAGAGTTGTCAACATTATCTTGAGCATGTTTCCTTTCGATGTATTAAATTAACGGTTGACATCTGCAAAAGTGATTGATTATTCATTGACCCGCGCTTCTTGAGTCGATTGCGTCAATGCAACACATTTTAACGCATCGTGCGTGAATGCGTCACAATAATCAGTGCACTTTCTAAATGTCTTATCAGCGGTTATCGATAGTTGTCATGTGACCAATCAGCACATAAGCATACGCACTCATTTCCTTGCAGCTTCTTTATAGTGGCCACTTTTTTTGCTCTATCCAAAAGCTGTGCTCACATCTAAATACAACTCGATGCGTCCGCACCGCGTTATATTCTTTGCTATTTTTTTTCACTTATACCGAGTCATGCAATCTTATACGATCATAAATGAAGGATTAATCAATCTTATGAAGTTTATTTGTTATGCGCACATCACAGAAATATGCTTTTGGTTATCAACTTCTTTATTCTAATATAGTTTTCCGCTGAGAAACTGAAACCATGAAAATTTATTATTCTACAGCAGACTATGTGAACAGAATGAGTAAATGAAGAACGCTCGATCTGCAAAAGGAAAGAAACGTAAAAAGAGACAATACTCTGAGTTTCGTGGGTTCTCGAAGAGATAATTCCACGAGGATAGAAACATTTCGAAAAACTTGTATTCAGACAAGCCCAACGATGAAGGCCGAGTTTCTTCACGTAACCCATTTTTATTAGATTAATTTCGCCTAATTGATGCGGCTTATTTGGCTGCGATCTTCTGTCTCATTTGGTTTCTTATAGGACATTTCAGATTTGTAAATACTTAGCTGTTCGGCAAATTCACTTTTCTAATTTTTCGCCCATCGTCTTCGTTCAACCTCTCCCTAAAGCGCGTTCGCTCAGTCCAAGTTCACTCATTCTGAATCGCGTAGTGAGTGCTTTTAGCGAACGCCGATCTTTCTCCCTTTTTGCATATGTCGTTGTCTCAGACAAATAGGGCATTTTAAGCGTTGTATTTAAACTCGCGTATGCAAAAACATATTATGGATGGTTCATCTGTTAGTTTCAATCCATGAAGCAACAAAGCGGATTTGAAATTCAATGGGCGCGTTGATTCATCACTTTCTGGATGAATTCTATGCATCTAAACTTTGGGGAATTTTTTAAATTTCTGAACAGTCAATAGGACAGTCGTTAAAAAAAGTACATGAGATCCATGTGTTTCATCGTGTTATTCTTTTCAGGCGTTTGTTGATCACAACTGTTTGTAAAGTACCCTTTATTCGCACTTAAATTTGCGAACTGAATCTTTGAGACCACAAAAAGCGCCTATTCAGAGATCCGCTAGGATAAGCTGATAAACTGATTGATCGTGTATGATAAAACTGATTGGCTGCAAAAATGCAATCGAAAATTAGTACAAGAATTTTATGCGAGTGTTTCACCAATATAAACAACAACGTTCAAATTTTGCCGAACTGATATGTGATTTTTATGGTAACCTAATGTAGATGACATATTATATATGCACTTTAGAGATGAACAAGGTGGAAAGCATGCCAGAATCTAGTACAGTATGCGCTTTCTTTGGCTAAAACTACGTAATTCGTTCTGTTAACTTTCTAAAACTAAATGATCCTCTTAACGTAAAATGACTGCAGTTCCAATTCTGAAACCAAATGAGCGCAACTTGACCGCATAAACATTTTTGCCCGATCGGCGATCAAACAGCAGTTGTTCATAATGTAACAGTAAGCGTTAAGCAGTGGTTGCCAAGCGACCTTTTCCAAGGGTTAGAGATTGACATATTTTCAAAACATTTTGGCACCCTTTAAATTATTTCCTTTTCTTCATCCAGAAATTCACATTTGGACATCTCTTATGAAACCAAATGAGCGCAACTTGACCGCATAAACATTTTCGCCTGACAGTTGTTCATAATGTAACAGTAAGCGTTAAGCAGTGGTTGCCAAGCGACCTTTTCCAAGGGTTAGAGATTGACATATTTTCAAAACATTTTGGCACCCTTTAAATTATTTCCTTTTCTTCATCCAGAAATTCACATTTGGACATCTCTTTATTGTATGCTGTTTGTTTTTTAATGTTCCGCATCATACAAATGCAAATTTTCGTCCAAGAAATTGATGCCGAATGTAGTTGTTTGTTTGGCGGACTTTTCTCGCAAAATTATTTTCCGTAAGCCATGATTCCTTCAGAAAGCTACACTGTCAACCAAACCAGAAGACGTTTGACGGGACGCAGGGAGGGACTCCGTTGAGGTTAGAGCTTCTATCTGTCCCATCAACGTGTACGCAAATCGAATTTACTCAGATCTCCCAATGATGAGGTGTTTTTCAAACTTTTCCATACATTTTCCTATTTCAAAGCCTTGCAGATTTGAATTACCCTGAAAGCTTTACTCATTTTTGCCATACCGTTCAACCCACTGCCAGATGCTGTTTTTCTCATTTGAAGTAATTACCCCTTGTTTAAGAATCATTGCAGCAAAGCAGTCGGTCTAATGAAAGGTTGTTTCAACATCTTAGCTGCTCATAAGCGGTACTTGTTAAAAGCAGAACGTTGAATGATGGTATCAAAGTTAGCGAGTAGAAGTGATAGCCACAACGCTTGTCACCGATTGCCGAACTTCATTGCTGCTGAAAAAAAAAATGTTGATGCTCATTGCTGCTGAAAATCAGAACCTTTATATATCGTTACTGTACTAATTTTTCAATTTAAGAAAAACGTAGCAACATTTCATCAAAAAGGAAGCTGCACTGTTATTTCAGAAAGGGTGCGGCCGGTTTTTCCATCGACGATGTTTTTCGGCAGCGAAGGTAAGATGGAGAAAGCTACTTTCGATTTATGCATCACTGATACAAACTTTCGCTCAAATGGCGTTTTATCTGAGAAAGATCACTAATGATAGTTGTACGTCATTCCCAATTTCATTGAACCACAGCTGCAACTTTTACTATTGGACCAAAGCACTGGACGATTCTGTCTTCTTGCTTCCTTGCCTCCTCTCTCTCCTCCCCCATCTTCCCCCCACCCCCCTCCATCCCACCGTTGTTCGCCACCACCATCACGTCTAGTCGTAATCGCTTTATCATCATGGTCGGAAGCAATCAGAAACGAACGTCTCCGAAGTTCAACTTTTTGTCTATTCATTATCAGACGCGAACGGTAAAGCTTAAAAATACTTAGAAACAATGATTACTCACGAGACTTTGTGAAAGTGCAAAATTTTCGTCCGTTCAACATCATCAATCTAAAAAGCCGTTTATTCGCTTTCGTCTTTTTAGTTGATGTAATGTAGGCTTCTCTTTGCGTTTCTTTTGGTTTTACTGGAATGATGGAGCTCGAATCAGATTACGCTAGTGAATTTATTTGCCAATACAAAATGAATTTTAATAACTTTTGCAGTCTAAGTTTTCCATGTAGAATGAGAATATAATATCTCAGCAGAGACCCCAAGCCTATAAATATAAGCGAATTGACTCATGTCACAGAGAGGCGCCAAGATTCCTTCCCATACAGTTTCTATCTTTTTATAGACAGTTTTCAGAAGCGATACCGTTCGATCCAAGCGAATCGACCACTGTCTCGGATCATCTTCCACTGAAGTACATTCTAAAACATACTTCAATGTAGCTTTTTTGTGCAAGTGATGACGGGCTAATCTCCTATCTTCTTCACATGCCTCAATATTTCCGAGATTTAACGGAGAACTAGGAACTTTCGTATATTCGGAAGTAGCGTTTTTGGTTTGTGTTTTTACCTCAACCGGATGACTTTATTTAGAAATGAATTTAGGAAGTCTCTCAAATATGTGTCAAACTGTTAAATTTCTCCATAGCTGGATGCGATCGAATGAAATAGTATCACCTCATCTCAGCCAAGAACTGCTGCACAACGGTCGGTTGTTGTAATATATCTATTTAGTAGAACTCAAGCGATCCTCATTACTTAGAGTAACGTAACCATCGCTTTACACAGAATTTTTCGAAGAAACTAGATGTGGCATTCACATGCCTCAATATTTCCGAGATTTAACGGAGAACTAGGAACTTTCGTATATTCGGAAGTAGCGTTTTTGGTTTGTGTTTTTACCTCAACCGGATGACTATTTAGAAATGAATTTAGGAAGTCTCTCAAATATGTGCCAAACTGTTAAATTTCTCCATAGCTGGATGCGATCGAATGAAATAGTATCACCTCATCTCAGCCAAGAACTGCTGCACAACGGTCGGTTGTTGTAATATATCTATTTAGTAGAACTCAAGCGATCCTCATTACTTGGAGTAACACAATCATCGCTTTACACAGAATTTTTCGAAGAAACTAGATGTGGCAAAATCACACATTTTTAAATTCGTTTGAAAAGAATACATAATATGATTTAAAAACTTTGTTTCGTTGCCTCATTTTTCGTGTCGTACGAATGGGCTGAAGTACGGATGATCACGTCTGTGAATGTTTTAGGGAGCATCATGCAACCGCGATTCTGAACCCTTATGGTAGCGATAGAGGGATTGTTTTCGATCCGTCGACTGGACGATCCGCAAGTGTGGAAGGAAACGAGGAAGGTGCTCACGCATTTTTTGGGTTTGAAAATTCATTTAAAACGTTTAGTTACTGTTACTGGTAAATCAGGATGGTGCTAAATGCATGTTTAGAAATGATTGTACATAAGTGTTTCTTAAAATTTTTTGAAGGGAACTTCTTTTGTCATCCATCGATTTTACCTTGTTCCTAACGCACATGATTTCTTCAACATTTGTTTTCTGTACAGAGATAATTAATAAATCGCTCGCTATCGCTGGTGCCATGTGAATCTCATTTTCTTGGCTCGGCTGGCATACCACTCTTCTTCCCGATCACCGGACTACTACTTTAGTCTGTTGTTCATTGGCCGATACCTCACTATATGTTCGTCCGTTTCTTGACCTTAAACATGAGTGCTTAAACCTTTACGCTACATACTTACAGTCAGTAAACGCAACGCAGTACACAATTACAATGCCATTTTAAAATTTGAACACAGCACTTATACACCTTTCCTACAATGTATTTCGTGGCGTTGACGGCCCTTTGTAATCCTCAACGCAGTTGTCAGTCAATTCCTATTTCTTACCATTACACCTCGGTCTAAATGAGATGTGCTGTAATCTGGATGGCTATCTCGCGATCACTGTCGCCAATGTTTTCTACTCTCATTTTTCTACTATTTTCATCATGATCAACAGAAAACATTATCTTCTTATGACTAGATTCGTCTACTATGGAGTGCGTTCACTTAGTCAGCTCCACACAATTTCCCGACTTTCCCAATTTTTTCAGAATTCCCATTTGAATTAACGCTCTGTTATAGGAAAACATCTCATCATTACGAACAATACACGATCACCAATTTTAATAGTGTAGCGTTCAGTAACTAACGAGGCTGATCCGACATGACTCTAAATTGTTGGTGCGCTTGCACTGGCAACAAACAACGAACAGGAATAACCTTGTGTGGGACACCAACGTTTGCGTTCGACGATGCCACTAGAGATCGCTAAGATTTTCGGCCGGTCAATTCAGGCTGACGGTCTGGTTGGTTGCAACGTAAGCAGCCGAAAGGCTTAACTTCATGTTTTCAACATTCTGCGGTCCAGCAACTCACCGAAATAATATCTGGCCTTGCACACAACCAACATCACACATTTCACAATTCCCAAGCGGTAGCTGAATAGACCACTCTTACATCGCGTCCATAACTGTTCAAAATTTCAGATTTTCGTGTAGAAAAATTAAATAATCGCCTCAAGATTCGATGTTCGAAAGTACAGCTTGGTGTGCTGACGATGACACTTTTATGTCTAGCCATCCTCGTCACCACAGTTGCATCAGTGCTATTTTGCAAAGAAAACACGCAGTCTAATGAGCTCCACGCATCAAAGCAGATACTCGCTAATTTTACTGCCACCAGGTAATTTTTTCTCAGTTGAGCCTCATCGTTTGCACACCTAAAAAATTGGCTGGGAGAGCTTGCATCCTCCTTGGCTTTGTTGGTAATCATGAAATCATTTTCCACTCCACTGACTCCAGAATTTCTTATTTTGGAATACTAGAAAAGACTGGAACAAAAATGGGAGTAGAAAAATTTGCTCAGGCTTGGGCTTCAAGAAATTGTACCAACCCTCAGACAGCGAACAGTATGAGTTAGTGCTGGCGCTTTTATAGGTATTATGGTGTGGTAGATTTTAGGGAACTGGTACCATGACCACTGCTCTTCTGTATGATGTAACTGCTCAGTTTTCAGCCTAATCACTAGCGAGTGGTTGAATAACAGTTTCTTCTTTTTTTCAAAAACTACTTATTGCAACGTTCGAGCATCCGTAATGGACCATCAAAGTTGATGTAGGGTGTGCTATGAAATTGACGATTCTTTCTGCGTCTATAGAAAGCGAACCCTCAACGAGAAGTGTTAGAATGACTGTTCTCTCGAAAAAGAACCAAACGACGATCGCCTGACTCTGACAGCAAGCGAAATGGGTCGATTTTGTAACATTTGTCGCTCTCATCTTCTCCCCTCACGTCTCCGACATTTATGCCAGCCTCATTGCTAGCGGGGACATGGTTGCTGTTCTTCAGCAACAATACCCGTTTTATCATACAAGCTTAACACTATGGCCTCCACGTAGTTTGGTTCGACTGTAAGGCGGAAGAATGAGCACCGTCACGAAAAACTGCAAAGACTGAAAAACTGAAACTCCACTTGGAACTGCAACCTACCTGTTGGTTTCACCATCCAGCTCGTCCCTGCAATTTAAACGTGTCCCTTTTTTACAACCAGGAGCTCTCTTACGGAGATACAATCTATGAATAGTCGATGAAGCGGCGACTGAAGACCGTGAGGACATGGAACTCACAGTTTTTCAATTCTTCCCTAACGCCTCTCTTAAATTCTTTGGTACACCACTTGTCTCCCTAGCAGTTTTGTCCCATATAAACAAAGATCTGCATATTTCTTTCCGCTTATAATATAACTGGAAAAGCGGATGGTTATTACCAGATGATAGTGCTAACCACGGAAGCATCATAAATCACTTCTCGATTGTTCGCTTTTTTTTTTGCATACTTTATCTTCACGGTTTTAACCACTGGCTGCGCCGAACATATTCTGAACTTATCATGCGATTGCCGGCGCACATAACTCTAATGTAATGCTTTTTTAGCCCATTGATGAGCTTCGACTACGAGAAGTTTCTTGTGATCCTATCAGAGCAAAAACGTCCAAATAAAATGCTCGTCGAACGACTTGCGTTGAACAATACGAATGCCGCCTTTAGGTGAGCGCTCATGATTAAAGTACCGTTGAGAAGTAATTGCGATTGCGTTTGTCTTTAAATTTCGTTGCTGCTGTGATATGTCGTCCATTCAAGTCGTCTATAGAAAGCGAACCCTCAACGAGAAAGCGAATCCCTCGAAAAAGAACCAAACGACGATCGCCTGACTCTGACAGCAAGCGAAATGGGTCGATTTTGTAACATTTGTCGCTCTCATCTTCTCCCCTCACGTCTCCGACATTTATGCCAGCCTCATTGCTAGCGGGGACATGGTTGCTGTTCTTCAGCAACAATACCCGTTTTATCATACAAGCTTAACACTATGGCCTCCACGTAGTTTGGTTCGACTGTAAGGCGGAAGAATGAGCACCGTCACGAAAAACTGCAAAGACTGAAAAACTGAAACTCCACTTGGAACTGCAACCTACCTGTTGGTTTCACCATCCAGCTCGTCCCTGCAATTTAAACGTGTCCCTTTTTTACAACCAGGAGCTCTCTTACGGAGATACAATCTATGAATAGTCGATGAAGCGGCGACTGAAGACCGTGAGGACATGGAACTCACAGTTTTTCAATTCTTCCCTAACGCCTCTCTTAAATTCTTTGGTACACCACTTGTCTCCCTAGCAGTTTTGTCCCATATAAACAAAGATCTGCATATTTCTTTCCGCTTATAATATAACTGGAAAAGCGGATGGTTATTACCAGATGATAGTGCTAACCACGGAAGCATCATAAATCACTTCTCGATTGTTCGCTTTTTTTTTTGCATACTTTATCTTCACGGTTTTAACCACTGGCTGCGCCGAACATATTCTGAACTTATCATGCGATTGCCGGCGCACATAACTCTAATGTAATGCTTTTTTAGCCCATTGATGAGCTTCGACTACGAGAAGTTTCTTGTGATCCTATCAGAGCAAAAACGTCCAAATAAAATGCTCGTCGAACGACTTGCGTTGAACAATACGAATGCCGCCTTTAGGTGAGCGCTCATGATTAAAGTACCGTTGAGAAGTAATTGCGATTGCGTTTGTCTTTAAATTTCGTTGCTGCTGTGATATGTCGTCCATTCAAGTCAGTGAACTTTTTTTTTTCTGTGCATAGGAGATATCGTCTTAGATGAATGAAATACTGTAAGCAATGAATCGTTACAGAAGTGAGCGAAGAGAGAACAAGCAAAAAATCAGTTCATTTCAATAGCACAACCAAAACAGATGCTATCGGTGCGAACAGTGATGTGCTCACTTCGATCTTCACTTCTACGCTTAGTTAAACATGCATCCATGATCGTTGCAGTATGAATGTGTTTTTGTTAACAACCAGAGAGAGGGGTGACATGATATGCGCATAATAGAATCCTATTTAGAACTATCTAACGAATGCTTGAGAATGAAACGAGGATCGTTTGGCTATGTGTAAATATGTCATTTCGATTGGCGATCGAAAAGCTGCTTATGACGGCGTGGAGAGCTAATCGAGCAATCTTTTTTAATTTGGAAGGGAGAACTAAATGAATCGAAAAATAAAACAATATTTTCATGCCAGTTTCGACTGAGTTTTAAATCGTTTAGATGGTTTCAAAATAAAATTTTCACCTTGCGACACATTTGTTGCATCTATGAATTTGGTCGACTTGCTTTAAAATGCATCAGTGAGACTGAGATCATGTGCACTTTTTTAAAAGTACGCTTCCTATTAAATGTGAATTTATAAGCTTCATGTAGGCTACTCTCGTTTAAACGGTTTTCACTTTTTTTTCTAATTACTCCACACCTACCTACTTTGTGAAGTTTTGCATTAGTTGTTCATGTACACAAGCGGTACGTCTAAATTGGTAACGCCAAACGATTTGGAGGCAGAGTGTCACTTCGTTACCGAAGGGAATGCGCAGATGTCGACAACTTTCCGATGAAGTTTTCTGCTGCTTTGCTGATCTGTTGTCCAAAATCGGTACACACTGCTATATTGTTGGTAAGTGAAACATTTTTATGGTGTTAAATGCTGCAGTGACGTGCTTGTTTGTTATTTCCGCTGCCATACGTTCTCCAAGCTCTTTAGGCGATTTTTCGCTGATATGATTTGATTTGTTTGAATTTAAGACTGCTATTCATTCAGCTGCTAGATTAAGTGAAATGTTGTTTCGAGTTCTTATGATCGGAGTGGTTGTGGTACTATATAATTTTGAACTGTAGTGGTGTGGAACGATGACGCTTCATTTGAACTAGTGCGAACTTATAATACTTAAAGGTTTTTGAGCGTTGTTCGCAATCCGCTTTTGACCGGAATGATATAAATATCTAAATAAAAAGTGCTCAGTCCTAATATTACTTCCGAAACTTCTTCTGGCTGGCCGATGTTTGTAGCGTTTGAAAAGAATGTCAGCAAGGAAGAAATAAAAAGGAATTTCTATTAGAGAGTGTTTTAGAGTTTACAGATATGTATTTTGCGTTTACAAAGATACAAAGATACAAAGGAAGCTGTAATTTCATCGATTCTCGTATCGATGCAGCTCAACCATGTACATGCATGATTGTTGTGACCAGCTTCGGAACGCCTGGTGGTCAGCCTGCTGGCGATTCATTGGCAAAGCAGCCGGGAGTCGAACCCAGGTCAATATGTTGTTTATGCTAGAGCAGCGTCCAGCAATTCGACTAAGACATTCATCAGCGGACAGTTGCCGTTGCTGCTATGCAGATAAGCTTCTTTAAGAAGGCAACATTACTCGACATTTGTATGAACGGTGGATGGCACCGAGCAACTTCTGGCAAACGCTTCAGCTCGACGGTACTATGGTGGGCTTGCAACGCAATAGGGACTATCGCATATTACATACAAGGAGAGGAGTGTAAGTTGTTATTACTGAGAGTTGTATTCAAATAAATATTTTCTCAAATGTTCAATTGCAAAAAAACAAACACTCTGAGAATTGATGAGCACACATGCATATTATTAAGAAAACGCATTTAACGAAACGTATGAATATGGTCAATTTGAAACAATTTTGTGAACAATATGCAAGAATGAAGCATACGAGTTACTTAAGCGTTGCGTTTTTGAGTATCGAAAAAGACCACAGTCCTTTTAAGGACAGCCATTCAAATCAATGTGACTAATAATGCCATTTAAAGAGATAGTTCAAGGTCGAAAGACCAATGCAACAACGCCTTTTTTAAAGAAAATTTTGTTCAGGGTCTATCCAGTAAGTTATGATGAAAAGCCAATGGATCTAACGTCAGCTTCTTATTTCTTCCCAATGGAGAACATATTTGAACTTGCAGAACTCGGTGAGATCATTGTTTGTGTTTTCATCGCATCATGAACATCGATCACTACTTCTATTAAACATCACTGATGATCATTAGAAATTCAGCTGAGGATCCTGATAATATTTGGAATCAAAATATAAATAAAAATATGGCAAAAGATCAGTGGCCGCTCGCCCACGAATTTCTAACATAAACTGAGCACCGAAATTTGACAGCTATCTAACAACATGCCCTTTCTGTATAGTTAACAAATTTCTAACGAATATAACAGCGTTTTTGTTAAAATTTTCAGATTTTTCAACAAATGTAGTATTCGACTGTATGATCAAAATAATTAAAGTCAACATTTATGAACTCAGAGCAGGGTAGAGTAATTCTTCATGTTTAAATACTCTCTCTGCAAAGTGTCAAAAAAATAATCATTTTCCAACATCTCTTACTGTTTATCGCTTTTTAGCTTTTAAAGCTCTTTACAAATGCGAACGTTTGCTGAAAATTTTGTGGCGCATAAATGACGATTGGAAATCGACACGGAAAAAAAGTGGGAAAAATTTTTCTGGACCACATCAAACGGCTACCTGTGTTCCCACTTTTTACGCTTTTGTGATGATAAACAAATTACAGCCATTCGTGACGATAAAGTGTTCTTCATTTGTGAATACGTAAAGCTTTCTTCTCAACATTTTCGTCTTGTTGGCGACAAAGACGATAAATGTCGTCAAACAAGGTTCGCTATTCGAATTTCTTCGCAACGAATTTTTCTGGCTTATAACGTTTTACTCAACAAAAAATGTGTGAGCTAACGATCGTTCTCGAACGATCAAATGAGAAAATTAACGGAACTAGTGGCCTTTTCCTGCACAATGCAGATCAAGAAGTACCAAACTTAATTCGCTTAGAGAAGAGTGAGTTGAACTTCAGTGTTCATATAAAATCGGAAACCATAAAAACGCGAAGATATATAAAGTGAGTGGAAAAAATTATGAAGTTTCGCTCATATTGTGCACTTGCCTTGTGTGTATAGCGAATTCTAGCCTCTTCAATTTGTTCGCGGCCCCATTGGAAGGATAGGATTCTGCGGGAGCAACAACTTATGCCAGCTTCGTCATACACTTCGCACGTTTCTGTGATGTACCCACATTCCCATGGTTTTTCGCGTTCGTTGCATGTTTCTGCGATGGCGTCATACGTATTCGATTTGCAATGGCTTCAAGCTAGTTTAAGCAATCACGGAAAGTGACCAACCTTTGGTCATAACCAAATAGTACCGCAGCACATTACTTCGCTCATCAAATATTTTTACCGAAAATGTTTCGTTAAGAACAAAGAAAAGTGAGAAAAGAGTCAACACTATAATACCGTTCAAGAGGCTGCAATCTTCAAGTTTGATAGTTCTATCTAACTGCCACCAATTGCAGGTTAAAAAGACACGGAGGAATGCGCGGAGTTCGATTTTGCGCTAATCCGATTTATCAAGCGATTATACAGTTCGATGCAGTGCGTCCACGTGAACATCGCCATATGCGATGGCAGTTGCAGGTTCGCTAGACACTACATTTTTATCGATCTCTTTTCTATGTGCACATAATTTTACATCCACGACAATTTGCCTTGCCTTTTTTTTCTGAATCCTCTGAAGACATTTTCAATTGCGACGAGTTGTTACCAGCATCACTTTAATGATATTTCATTGGAGCTCAAGCCTTGACGTAGGCGGCTGATGTCGTCATGAAAGTGTCACGTAAATGAAAGATCACCTAAGTGTTATATAGTCTTAATGAAGTTGCAGGCTGTGTATAACCTAGAACAACAAATAAATGATGTGCGACGTTGCCTTCGATTAGTGTTATGCTTTTAAACAAAAACAGCTTTCATCTAGGAAACAATGCTGAAAGAAACGGAAGCGACCACTGAATGGACGCTAAGTACGCGTAGTACGTTGTGGTTGACTCCGTGCGACTAAAGTTGAATGAAACGCACTCTATAAAAATATATGTGATACGAAAAAGCTTGAGGTTGGGCTATTGGATTGTGGGAAAATGCGTATAGGTGAAACACGTTATTCAGAAATATCATGCGTTGTAAACGAGTCAGAGTAAGCTGTACGGTATTGAAACAGCTGTTTTTGAAGTGGCCACTTCGCGATCGCAAAGGGCCTATGGTTTTGGTGTGAAATAACAAAAAGTTCGAGTTTGGTCAGTTTTTCATAAGCTGAAAGGTGCTTTCTTAAAAGTACTCCATCATCAGCTGTTCACCACCATAACACAAGCATGCGAAGTTCCTGTTTGTTACAATCCTGCATTTTTTACAGAACAATTAGATGGGATTTTTACTAATTGGACGGGCAACGGTTAGATGAAAATGAATTTCAGTGAGCACACCTTAACTTACAGATGTCCTACAAAGAGGATGATGAGAGCGTTTTCCAACTAGACGCAGAAGACATATCGCCGAGCGGTCAGATCGCAGTGGAATGCAATCCTGAAGAAATTAACGTGTACATTACAAGCGAAAAGCACCTTCTCAAGTACGCTGTGGATCTGCCCAGATCGGGACTTGAGTCTCTGCTGGGTAACTTTTTTTAGTGGCGTCCAACTTGCGACCCAAGGCGAAAAAATTAGTGAATGATGAAATCGAGAAAATGAGGAAATTTTCAAGCGTAATCTCCAATTCGTTCTGTGTCCTGACAAATAATGAGTGCTGTGTTCGTGCAAAATGTGTTTGAAAGAAGTGCTCTAACATAGGAAGAGCAACAAGACAGTTTTTTTTTTACAAATATGTGCTTTTTCAAATTTCGTTAACGAAATCTTTTAAAAAGTAAATTGAACTGGCCCTCTTTTCTCGATCGCCGTTTCGTTGCGCTTTCAGTGACATAGACAGATGTCCGTTTGATAACGATTGTTAAGTACTTCAAATCACCAAAATGATTGCAGCTGTTGCTTGAACTGCTCATTTGTTTGCTCAGCATTTGTTGACTTTATTAGGTTGTTTTGTACTATTATGAGCCGAATCAAGGTTATATTGACAAGAATGCTGAAAAAGGCAGAAATATTTTTTCTCTATGTGGACAGATCCAAGAAAAGACAAATGTCTTCAGTTTTGAAGGTGCTGGCTTTACAGATTATGAGGATAAGCTTTGAAAAACTCATCAGATTTAAAAAGTTTGAAGTGTTACCCGCGAGACACAAAAAGTAATGTTCCAACCACGCCTTCCAAAAATTAAACGTAACTCTTCCTTAAAATAGAAGAACAGCCACAAAAGCCTTAAGAACAATTATTCGCTACGAGATTTCATATGCTCTTTTTTTCGTCGCGTTGACTATATAAGTTCGAGTATCTATTTACGTAGGAAAAAAACGGCTTTTAAACGACTGGTCAGGATGTTGGGATATTATTTTTTATTAGGCTAGGAGGACGAGAGGAAGTCGACAGACCAATCAGAAATAATTTAGAAGCGAAAAACTTTAAACCGATTAAGTATATGTTCAACTTTAGACGTAGGAATAGCTTAGATGCAGGAAAGTTTTGTTGGTGATCACTTTCAAAACACTCGGCCAAACGATGTTGATCAACTAGCAACGATAGTTTAGCGATGCAAAGTGGTTTCGAGGTAGAAAATTGCTAGCGAATCCTCTCTATAGCCTTTATTTCTTGCCACTGTTTTAATGAAGGAAAGAAAGTGTTTGAGAGTATATTCTTCGTATACCGCTCGTTTTTCGAAATTGGCGCAATAGTCCTCAACAGTCCATAAGACATTACACCATCAAACGATCATGATCACCAGCAGTTACACACCGACCACCACCACCAACCACGGCCACCAGCAGTTACACACCGACCACCACCACCAACCACGGTCACCAGCAGTTACACACCGACCACCACCACCAACCACGGTCACCAGCAGTTACACACCGACCACCACCACCAACCACGGTCACCAGCAGTTACACACCGACCACCACCACCAACCACGGTCACCAGCAGTTACACACCGACCACCACCACCAACCACGGTCACCAGCAGTTACACACCGACCACCACCACCAACCACGGTCACCAGCAGTTACACACCGACCACCACCACCAACCACGGTCACCAGCAGTTACACACCGACCACCACCACCAACCACGGTCACCAGCAGTTACACACCGACCACCACCACCAACCACGGTCACCAGCAGTTACACACCGACCACCACCACCAACCACGGTCACCAGCAGTTACACACCGACCACCACCACCAACCACGGTCACCAGCAGTTACACACCGACCACCACCACCAACCACGGTCACCAGCAGTTACACACCGACCACCACCACCAACCACGGTCACCAGCAGTTACACACCGACCACCACCACCAACCACGGTCACCAGCAGTTACACACCGACCACCACCACCAACCACGGTCACCAGCAGTTACACACCGACCACCACCACCAACCACGGTCACCAGCAGTTACACACCGACCACCACCACCAACCACGGTCACCAGCAGTTACACACCGACCACCACCACCAACCACGGTCACCAGCAGTTACACACCGACCACCACCACCAACCACGGTCACCAGCAGTTACACACCGACCACCACCACCAACCACGGTCACCAGCAGTTACACACCGACCACCACCACCAACCACGGTCACCAGCAGTTACACACCGACCACCACCACCAACCACGGTCACCAGCAGTTACACACCGACCACCACCACCAACCACGGTCACCAGCAGTTACACACCGACCACCACCACCAACCACGGTCACCAGCAGTTACACACCGACCACCACCACCAACCACGGTCACCAGCAGTTACACACCGACCACCACCACCAACCACGGTCACCAGCAGTTACACACCGACCACCACCACCAACCACGGTCACCAGCAGTTACACACCGACCACCACCACCAACCACGGTCACCAGCAGTTACACACCGACCACCACCACCAACCACGGTCACCAGCAGTTACACACCGACCACCACCACCAACCACGGTCACCAGCAGTTACACACCGACCACCACCACCAACCACGGTCACCAGCAGTTACACACCGACCACCACCACCAACCACGGTCACCAGCAGTTACACACCGACCACCACCACCAACCACGGTCACCAGCAGTTACACACCGACCACCACCACCAACCACGGTCACCAGCAGTTACACACCGACCACCACCACCAACCACGGTCACCAGCAGTTACACACCGACCACCACCACCAACCACGGTCACCAGCAGTTACACACCGACCACCACCACCAACCACGGTCACCAGCAGTTACACACCGACCACCACCACCAACCATGGTCATCAGCAGTTACACACCGACCACCACCACCAACCACGGTCACCAGCAGTTACACACCGACCACCGCCACTAACCGATATTTCATCTCAATTTTATGAAATTGTAGGCACCTATCGTTTTAATCAACGAAGCTCTGATTCAACAGGTTTTTCATATAGTGCTGAGAAAGTTCTAAGAGTTTGGAAACGATGAAACTTCTAATATGGTTTAATAGAATCACCACATATATCGTCTATATGAGAGCAGGTTTGCCAAGAGACATTAGTGGTTCAATAAAATGGTTTTTTGCACCAGAATCGAAACAGAATTCGCCATTGGGAGTGCGTTGCAAAAAAAAAAAGAATTTTCTTGATTCATCGATTCAAGAAAAACCTATAAGGGAATTCCAGGAATGTGCGGCGCCTTATGAATCGCCAGTGAATTTCTCAACGTTTTAGTGTCTAACACATATAGATCACCGGTAACTCAATAATCCTATTTGATTGAGCGTTCAACGAATTCTATAAGAACAACAGCAATAAATACAATACAAGGGACGCCCTCAGAATGTTGATTGCTCAGTAAAAACTATGCTTCCATATTTAGCTTAGCTTCATTTCAGCGTTTTTTGAATGAAGCGTTGACGGACCAAGTACCAACTTTATTTTCATTAATGTTGCAAGTGATAGTTTGTGTCGAAAAGAAACTAATCACGACAAAAAAAATTCGCGACGACCACCACTTATAGAATCGAAGTTTTGAGCTCATAGTGACCATAGATTCGACTCCGGTGCAACCACTTGGCCATAGCTGTTACTGGCAAGAACCTGACATGCTGATGGCGCTCTGAAAAATAGTCACATCGGAGAGTTTTCACATGCAAAGCTAGCATATAAACGTGGTAACACTTGTTGTTGATTACACCTACTATCGTTATGAAAAATTCGTTAAGCAAAGCTTATATATGAGACATGTATACGTTAGAGTGTCTATGTTATTGGCACATTCTATTCATTCAATTCAGAATTGCCCTATAGCTTTATCATAATCGCCACCACTGCCTTTTTTTTGCAGAAAAAACAAACTTCTGATGATGGCTTGGAATCATAAAACCGTTGATTTCTTCTAGATTTAGCATTTTCAAGGTCAAATTTCTAGTATGCAAGTGTTAAATTCACTTCAAAAGCTTATACACTGTAAAATGTGATGACAACTAGTGCCGCTTGCAGTGGCCATTAGAGATTTCCTCTCTGAAGGTCACAGACACCAAGAATTCCATACTCAGGTGCCAACCAAACGAATCACAATCTGGCGCCATCAAATCAAGGCGATATGGGCATGCGAAAGAAATTCAGAGCGTCAACTAAAGTGTGCGTACTTTTGAGATGATTTTAAATATGATAATTTAGACGAGTGGTGTCAATATAAGGCGGTCAAATGAAAGCATCCTAGATGGAGATAAAAAGATGTGGAAAAGCCCAAATTGGATACGATTTTCAAAAAGGTTTAGGTGATCGCAGAAATGTAAAGAAGAATGTCAAAACAGGTGAAACTCATTTCTCATCAATTTGTAGCGCTTCTTTCGATGCGTTTCAGACAGACATGATGCAGAAAAAAAAACCAAATTTGGGCCGATAAAAAAAGAATCAAAAGTAACGCTTACGGGATATGTGAAAATTATTATATTGCTCCCTTAAAGTGTGATTTGCACGAACATTTTAAATAATTGAGTCTGTCTATTGAATATCCGGTGTCCTGTACATCCTGTATATATTCTGTACATCCAGAATAATGTCCTGTAGATCCTCGTAAACTATCCGCAAACGAAAAATCTCGAGGGAAATAATAAGATTTGGAAAAAAAAGAGTTCATTCCACTGCTATACTTTCTTTGCTCATTTCCTACATTCGTTTTAATTTTTCCGGATATCATACAAAACTTGAGTTCTTTGCTATCTTTTCTCTCTATCTGTTCACTCTCACTTGAGCCACATTCTGTTTTTCTTTTTCTTGAATGATATAAGTGACTCATAAAATTATATTAAATCCAGGTATTTTTTTTCAAGCAAGCGTTATTAAATACTCTTCTATTTGCGCACGATTTCTTCAATTTTATTCGGTAGGCTCAATCACCAGTCGATTCAATCCGAGGTTGTCCGGAGAACAATCGCTCATTCGACAAACATTTCGCTCATATTTGCATCCAATCATTCTAGACAAACAAATCCAAAATGATAATTGCAATTTGCTTGTTGGGCTCCACCTAGAGCAGTTTCGGTTTCAGAGATGTTTGTTAAAGTCTGTGATTTATTTTGAATTTCCCACTAAGCATTCAGTGGTTTTTTGAGCTGCATGCTCAAACACCAGCACTTGTTAACTTCTAATTCCAGAGTTCTTCATTGAGGCTGCGCTCCTCGCAATATGGACTATCTGAGCTCGGTGGAGTGCAATGTTCCATACAAATCCCACCTAAAGTGCCACATCAATGTGTCAATTAAAACAGCAACCAGTAGCAGCTTTTGTGCAAACAACAATAATGAAGAAAATTTCATAGGAAATCCAACGATAAATGAGTGGAAAACAGAAGAAATGATTTAGGGGCGGTTTGAGCGGACTTCTTTTTTCTCCTCCTCCCTCCCCCCCTCA
>JPKZ01022854.1:626739-651176 GCA_000803305.1 Toxocara canis
AGCTGAAAACCATACGATCGAAGTCAGTGCACATCAGGAGCTCCTGCTTTGAATCGCACAGCATCAGTTCAAGCGTACTAGCGTACTAGCATCAGTTCAAGCGTACCTTGCAATCGAAAGAATCAATTAGGCAAACGAGCGCAAAAACATTTCGGAAAGGTGATTACTCAAATCCAATAATTTGAAACAACCTTTTTCGCATCCCTATTTCTCTCCGCTAATATGACCGTTGGCCGCGCCGCGCCGCTTTCGGACTCTTCCCTCGCTTGCTGAGCTTACATTGTTTACATTAATGTTCACGAAACACTGTACAAACTACTCGTTGCGAACTCGAACAAAATGAATAGGAGCTGTCAACTGAGAAATCATGAAAAAGGCTTGGAATGTCATAACGAAATGCCAGTTGAGACGTAATGACAAAAAAGTGGAACCGATGCACTACAGATGGCGGCTGAGATGTCGTTGGTATTAAAGTGTGGGATGTTATGAAAAAAAAAAGAGGAAAAAACACACGTATAGCAGACGCCAGTCAGTTGATATGTCATCACAAAAATGGTAGAATCGAAGCACTTAATTAAGATATTATAAGTTGTCAAATTGAGATGGCATATCAAAGATGACAGAATCGAAGCTTTGCAATTTTAGGGGAAGGGGGGGGGGGGGATCGGATCCCTGAACGTTCTACTCGATTTGAATTTTTCTACGCACTATTTCACGCTAAAAACCTAAGGTTTCGACGAACTCACATTTAGGAGTCGAAATAGTGTCTGTGAAGGATAAGACAAATGCCGATAAATTTTTTGAACGGACCTTTGGCTCGTTCTAACGATATCCATGTAACCGAATGTGCCAACACCTTGCGCGTTGTTCACCTCCGCATTCAGCACTGCTTCTGGCGATTCGTTCGGCGAAACACCCATTGTCACAGCTCCTACAAGATACGCGTTCCAAAAGCAATGTAGAAAAGTCCTTTTTTTTCACGAATTCTCAACTTTGCGTTACTTGTCACGTGAAAGTGTGGAATACGCCCAAGCAAGTCGCGGGAGTCTTTTTTTTTCAACTTCCCGTGAGCTGATGAAGAAAGCGGAATCGATTTTTAAACAGTTTACAATACGCAAGGAAGTTTACTAATTGCCTGTGCTACTGCTTCACGTTATCGCCATTCGCCCTAGGGCAGCTGTTGTTATCGTATACCAACCTCCGTCTCCTCTTCAAAGGAGGTTACCGCAGGCATGTTCTTCATGATAGCGCATAACCCTCACACCGCACAGCGGGCCAAGAAATTGCTTCAGAAGTTCAGGTGAGGGCTGTTTGACCACAAGCCTTATAACTCATGCGCTAATGGCCTAAGTGATTTCCTTGGCTGGAGCAATAATTCGAGACTAATGAGGAGGCGAAGACCTTCGAGCTCAGCATTCGTCGCCGCGTTGTTCAGTAGGCATTCCAGGGGCAACCTGTTTTGAGGAAAAGGTCTATGCGAAAGATGACTATCTAAGGAAACTGCATATATATTTTGGTATGTTCTATGTGCAGTAAAAAGTTTTTAAACCACTCTTATTGATTTTCCCAACTAACTGAACGCCGAGTAAAAGGACCGTTGCAGAAAGTAAACCATCATTGGTAACTCGTATGTTAAAGACAGAATCGCTGGTTTAGAATCCCACCAAAATTTTGCCAATTTCGAATTTTTTGCACAGGTACACTGACATCGCATTGTTGTGGCGACCTCTCAACTTCTTCCGCTCACTGCTGCGACGAGAAGCTGCTGTTTGCCGACTTCGCGCGGACTGCGAGTGCTTGTCTCTGATTTCCTCGTCCTCCTGCTGGTTGGTACGCGGATCAAAGTATATAAGCTGGGGCAAGAAGAAATACAGTGGAGGTGCATGCATTTCATTTCATGAATATGATGCGTATTAAAGTGCTGTTTTTGAAACGAAGGCTGAAGGAGGATGGCGGCAATGCGGCGAGCTTCTACAAAAAAAAACTGTTACAGCACTATACTACTGTGCTATACGTTAAACGATATTTCCTAGTCTACCAGAAGGAGCAACGAGAAGTAGCACACTGTTGAAAAATATGCACTTTCTTCTACCATAGAAAGACAATGAGAAAGAAGCTACGAAATTGTATGATTTTTTTTCTGAAATTCTTCCTTCATGTCTGCAACTTAGGTTGCGCGTTTGCAGTAGAAGTAGGCATCAGTTGAACTCTTAAAGATTTCTATACACTGCCTTCGTTCGCTTTTTCTTACAGTGCAGTTATATCATACTACGCTTTCGTGCGTTAAAATGTGCCTTATAGCATTGCGCATTTCTGTAATACACCACTGCAGTTTAGCGTAATATGAAAAGTACCACGATCACAACAGATCTCCAAAAATATCGGAAAACAAACAGAGAGAAAAACATCCTTTATATACTAGTTTGTTCGACACAGGAACGGGAAAGAAGAGAGGATCTGTGGAGCTCCTCTGTTCTCGCTCTAGCTGCTCAAAGCTCGAAAATCCTCTCTTGCCTACTTATTCATCAACAAATCGACTTTCATGGCTATGTATGGTATTGGTCATAAAAGAAGCGTACCGTGTTCTTTGTTAAGCCACCGGAAATAGTCCACAACAGTGCCATCTGTGTTACTCCACTGTTTAGCCGCAGCATTCCACTGCAGTGCGATGTGTACGTTGCCCTCTTGAACGCCCTCATCTGCGGCCATCTCTACAGCACAAACAACTGTCCTCGACAACACCGCAGAACATCGTTGAAATTATCGAGAACGTTTTAATTCATGTTCACGTGACAAGTCAACAATTGCATTCTCTGCGCAAACAATCGAATAAAATATTTAATAGCGTGCTATTTGTCTTTAGGCTCTTACGACCTCAGAATGTTCGAATAATATGCATTCAGCGAACTTGTAAGGAAATTTCTTAGACACGAACAATCAATGAGAGCCAACAGATCCATTCCAGGTTTTGAAAATTTTCGAGGTCACCGTTTCCAGTTCAATTTCCCGGTTAACGGATTTGTAGAAGGAATTTTGTGCGCCATTACTACTCGGCCAAGATTTTGCAAGAAGCCAGTTTCGGGCCAAAAAACCCTAACGTTTGCAAATAATCTTCAAAGAACCTTTTTAGCTGCATACAGATGCTAGGGCTGCCAAAGGCACTATAAATTTGTTGCTTTTAAATAATTTTTATCGCAAAATTGTCAAATCTTTCAATTTTTCTGTGTCAAAAATTTTCTGCTTTTTCGAGGCCGACCTCTTCTCAAAAACCATGAAACTAGCGGGTGATCTCTCTCTCCCAGCGCCAACAGGATCGACAGGGTGGAGGATGGGATCATTCGGGGGATGGAGAGATCCCTAACTGTGGTTCTAATTACCTGCAGATTAAGTGCGTTTTGAGCACTTCACGATGGTCAGCTATCACTACCACTAAAAAAGCAATAACATGCGGTTAATAAAGGGCACTGAAGTCATTTGGAACACAAGTCTTCGCTAAAATTTCGCTTGCGTACTCAAACTAATTAGAAACCGGTGATCTTCTATGTCAAGTTTATGAAAACCATTTCGTAGTGCGCTTTTTATACCGTTACGTACTACTCTCTTGTTGACCATGTTTTTGGCAATACTGTTTTTGGTCATAAGAATATTTTGCTTTTATTTGCGACAGCGAGACAGTTGCGCAACACTTTCCAGTGAATTTATGTTTTCATTATGCTGATTCCAAAATTCCCCTCATACATTGTGGCGATTGCGGCAGTTTAAATTTTTGGATTTTGCACGAATCTGGATTGCTTACCCAGAAGAACCCGAATTTCAGTTGTTGAGGATAGCCGATGGTCTATTATTGGAATTTTAGAAAAAGCGGAAAGATTAAGGGAGTTTAAAAAAGACATGGCATAAGTGAACGATCTGTAATAAGGAAAAAAAGTAGGCAATAGTGGAGTTAAGAAAAGCACATGGTAAACGGAAACGGCAGTAGCCTCTAGCTTCATTGCAGCGTCACACTTGCGTAAACTGCGTTTTACCCAAGGATATCGACGCTGGGGGAAGGACGCAGTCAGCCCCATTGTTTTGAAGTGACAAAAGCATTCCACCTCCCACCTCTCCCCAAACAAATACGATTACAACTGTTGAAACAACAGAAACGTGAAGATGTTATGCCAAGACAAAAGCTGACCTAAAATTTGGAGGCCAGCAGTATCAGATTTTCTCAATCCCATCGTACCGAAATTTACTTGCAGCTGCCACCACTGACTACACTCCTATCGACGAGTTCGCACACCCTATTGGTTCAGACCGGAGCCGTTCTACCAAAACACTGACATATCACCGTCCCCTTCAGTGAACAATCTCAACGGCTATGGGCCTCTTGTGCCCAAGTTACCCCACCGACTACATTCAAACACGCCTCCAATGCACTGGTAAATGGTCTAGGTGCAGAACGAATGCCGGAGCTAGTATGTTCTCTTGCGGCAAAAAACACAGGCAAAGAAATTGTGCGCATCACAGAACAATAGCTGATTTGCTGTTTCGATAGTTATAGCGTAGCAAGCGTTCGCAATTTTTTATTTCGTTTTAGTACTTGAGCGAAGTGAATGCAGTACGTGCTGAGTGTGTTGCAGTTATGCACAGCGTTGACTTGTTCTTGGGTTTTTCGTGGCACAATTACTTGGTGAGGCCGTTTAGCATACAAATAGATGGATGAGGCGTTTCCTAATACTTGAGAGATTTTGCCAATGACAACCAAGCTTATTACTGTAAAACTGTAAAAAGAGCCCACTTTCGGGATTATTCACTGGCTGACCTGAGGAAATTCGTAACGTTGGCTGCCCCCAGACGACATCTTTCAGACCATTTTTTTTTTCGTTTTTTGCGATCCGGAGGTTAGTGCAGAAAAAAAAGCCCCAATTGAAATAACGAACTAGCAATGAACTGAGCGGTCTCCTCATCATGCAGTGCCGCTAAAGATCCATTCGATTTGCGACAAGCAACCTCTGCATCTTTGTGTGTCAGTTGGACCATGTTGACTTTGTAGCAGTAGATTCCTCGTAAAGAATACCCTTCAGGGCAGTAAAATTCGTCCTCTGAATTCGATTACTGAATAAGAGAATCATGTGAGAAGAAACAGCAACCATACATTTGATTTAAAAGTTCTGAATATCCTCAACCAAACCAGACAGACCAAAATATCATTCGAAAACCGGTTTGGCTGCTCAACGATTTTGATTAATCTGTAGATCTTTATGGCTTAATGTAATTGACAAGTATATACCGTTAAACGAAAATAAATAGATAATTTTCTGAATGATAAATCGATAAATAAATAGATAAAAAAAAACGCGTCACACAAAATCCTTTAAAAAATTTAATACTGAGCTTTCTGAATGCGCTCGTTGAAATGATATAAATAAGTGATAGCGATGAGTGAGGATATTTTATGAATGTAAAAGTGTACCTTAGTATGAAAAGCGTGCGAAATCGTTCATACTTTACAGCTCCCTATGCACTTACCATATTCACATAAGTATGGATATTTTTGCGTTGCATCTTGCTGCCCTCGACCGGTCACTTCACTCGCTGTGATCGTATTTCGTTTATTCTGGAATTATTTGCTGCTTCCCTTCGAAATTTTGCGGTCTTTGGACTTTTTGCGTCTTCAAAAAAATAAGTAAAGAAACCCACATCGTTAAAGTGTTTTTCTCAAAACCGGATGAGGACCAACTAAGCTTGAGTGTTTGGTATGGGTAGCACAGAATGAATAAACTGATGGACATGTTAGTCTTTAGGAAGCCTTTCAGTTTTAAATTCCATTAAATAAGGTGCAGCAGCATATGGTAGATTGACTAATTCAACTAAATGTAGATTTGAAATTTCTCTCATATATTATAACTGCTGAAAAAAAAGCGTTCCTCATCTAGAATAAGTGGCATGCGGGAAGCGACATTCGGTCAAGAAAGATCTACAGAAGAAGCGATTCTGCAAACGGTATGGAATTCCACGTTTTGGCCAGATAGCTTTAATAATTTGGCATAGGATAGATCCAAAGTGAAACTAAGAGATATGGAATTGCTCCGATGAATACTCCGTTAGAAAACGTGAGGAGAAGAAGTAATCCTTTGCGGAGGAGTTGGACCAAAAAGCTGAATAACAGGCAGTTGTTTAAGGCTGGAGGAACCCTAAAGGGAAGCAATCCACCCGAGAGGGGGAATCGACAGTGAAGTCGGAGAATCGCTACTCTTATCAGGGAGTGCTGTTCTCGCAAAACAGTAATCAGAAATATATTTTTATTCTCGAAATGTTCGATGCCCACTTACACCGAGAACTCCAGCACTCTTCAATTCGTATGCCGTGACGTCATCAACAGAGGCAAGGCGCGCACGATAACCATTCAAGTGTTGGCAGACATTTTCGTAGTTGAAAGCCCTGTCAGCAGTAAGCTCGTGCACAGACTTCTGTTGTCGCAGCTCTAGTACAAAGCATTTGCCGTCATAAAAATGGCTTAATGACGGATACGCGTTGCACTTGTCTTCTAACTTTGATGCTGCAACCAAGTCAGAAAATTGTGCCTCTCAAATTGGGAGAGATAGGCTGCAAAGTATTATGATTTTCAAAATATCGAAGCATTTAAACACGTGTTTGATTCGAATCTAAAAATATGCAAGCAAGATCCAAAACGGTGAACTTCCGTTTTCCTTTCAGATGTTTTTAACTAACTGAGCTAATGATTTCACAGAGATGAGCTTATGTAACGCTGCTCATATGACTTCAACTAGATCGAGCTGCTTTAGTAAAAGCACGGAATTGTTTAGCACCTATTTTTTGCAAACAAGCTGCGTCGAGAAAACCAAAACCACCTAACATAACCAAAATAAGAGGTGAATATGTTTTGCCGTACCATCAACAACGTTCCAAACGTAACTGTGAAATGACATAGGATAGCGCGGATCGACAATTATGAAAATAGTATGTAATTTCAAGAAAAGAGCGACAAACACATTGCGGGCACTCATTAAATAGAATGTTCTATGTCTAATAAATGCAAGCGCATTCGTAAAATTCACGTGCACTACTTCAACTGGTAAGAACGCGTTATTTAATTGCGAAATTTACAGCAACCTTCATACAGCAAAATTTCTCGAATTTCTCTGTTGCAGCCAAGTAAATCGAAATTTACAGCAACCTTCATACAGTAAAATATATGAAGGTTGCTGTAAATTTCAGTTTATCTAATGTATAGGAAAGACAAAAATTTCAATGTTTCTTTCATGAACTAAATGTGATGCTGCACTCAGATGAATTCAAATGAAAGATCCACTTTAAGACACCAGTTAAGTCGCCAATCGTGTTGTCAGCCAATCATGCGAGATAGTTAACAAAACTCTCTTGCGAAGCAATTACTTCATTTCGAAAGAATTGAACTCTACCTGTCGTACCACAGTCTGCTGAGACACCCTCGTAGACAATGATTGATGTGAGAAGCAGATGGCGTAACATTCACCTTAAGAATTTCTGGTTGATATTGCGAAAGTTTTATGAGTAAAAGACAAGGCTAAATAACGCATCATGTCCAAACAAATAATTAAAGAAGTGACTGTGAAAGTGAAGCTTAAACTATTCAAGATGGAATACAAAAGAACGAAAGTATTATAAAATGTGAACTGAAGAATAGTGAAAGATGAACTAGCAAGCGTCAAATGTAACTTGTGAAAAATATGTCTTAAGCAAAGACTAGACGATTCATCACTGATAGGATTTTCACTAAGGATTTAGGGGGGTTTTCCTCAAAAAGCTCTAAAAATGAAATGACTGTTCGTCAAATCGCTCACGCTTCTAGCAGATGGTTGAATCTATGATGAAATTTTTAAGTAGTTTAAGCGATTCGATGGACTTTTGGAAAAAGCTTCATGCACGGTCTGAACGAAACGTTTCACATCTTAGTTTGTGAAACTCATTTATTCAACGAAAGTGGAAAATTTCTGATGATAACCTTGAGGAGCTTCTATATGCACGGTTTCGAAAAGTTTGGTCAAATTCATTAAAAAGAAAAATTCTCCAGTTACATACACGCTATACTCGTCGCCAAATGAAGTGAATGTCTGCCTAGTGAGAACGATGCATGCACAATGGACATTGACTGCAAAAACACAGTAACGGGAATATTCGTCGATTGCTCAAAAGACAAACCAACAAACAGCGAAAGAAATTTGCTTGCTTCGATACAATCCCATAAAAAAAGCAAAAAATGGGATTTTAAAAAGCGAATCGAACGCATCGTTAAACGTTTTATGAAGGAGAAAATGGTTGCCATTCTCTACGAGCAAATATTACAGCAATCATCAATGAACAGTCTATTCGAACCGACGCCACGAAAGAAAACTGTGTGGAGCGTCGAAAAGCGTTTTATAGCGAGCTATATACGCGCTTCAACCTCATGTAATTTCATCGATAGCACGACGAAGAGCGGTCGAATGAAAGTAACGTTGTAAGAGAGATGAATTTGAATGGAAACTTCAATTCCATATGACGTTCTCAATAATTTTTTGTAACCTCACGAAAATAACAATAAAAAAAAGCTGAGTTGTTAGGATCAAACACGTTTCTCGATAACTGTCCAATTTTTTCTGCAGCATTTAGCATATGAAAAGTTCATGGTGTAAAGGAAAAAGCAATAGCTAGACCATGAAATGTTATATCAGAGCAATTTAGGCGAAAAATGGTATGAAAGCATTTGTTGCGTGCAAAATTTTCCATTTTCATGAATACTTTTCATGACTCTGGGTAATCCATTGTAGCACATCCATCGACTCTAACTATTTTCTCTCAAATGTTCGTCGACTCTAGCCATCTATGGAAAAATCGCGTGAAAAATTGAAAGGATTTGTGAGAAATGATTTCTCCTGCTGATTTTATTGTTGTTTCCATGCAGTCGATGAAACTCGTGCGGAGTTAAAATCCAGAAGTTTTTACCTTCTCGCTGCGCTTCTTTCTTTCAACCACTTTCTAATTAACTGCTCACAAAATTACATGGAGTCATGGCCTTTTGTGGCTCGCATTGTAAGTCGTTTTATCATGCCGAACTGCTTCAGTTTTCTGCGGTTGATTCGAGCGGTGTTTTTATCTGTCGGTGCTGGAGTATAAGTAAACTGATGCTGACTCTTGGTGTTATTGGAGCTATCATACGCTTGAGCGAAGTGATCATCTCCTTACACTATTCGAATTTGTCCGAAACGAAGCGAAAGCCGAACATGTTGAGTATGAACTGAATGGTGTGTCGATATTTGTAACTTTAACAGCCAATTTCACATGGAGATTGTGGACTGGGAAAGGGTTTAGGACAAGCGAATCATATAGGCGTATATGAGTTGCATAACAGAGAAGTAATAAAGCGCTGGTTGACCTTGCGATGTCACTGAAGTGTTCATAACAAAAAAGCCGCAGAAGCACGTATCACAGCACCCAGGCAACAAGTTGGACACTTCAACACGATCACGATAGCCAAAAGCATCGTTCAAATGAACACAAACTCATTGATTTTTGCGAGATCAAAATGCTTTAGGCAACTTGTGAATGCAGAAACACTAAGCGTAGAAATGACATCATTAGAAAATATACAGCTGAGTATGCTTCCTTGCGAAGTACGGCTAAGGAAACCATATGAGTGCGATAAAGATGCGCAGACACTATACATGCGTAATGTGAAAAACCAATACTGCGCATACAATATGATGATAGTTTATTCGGGAGACGATAAAATAATAAGGACACAAACGAAAGTAGAACTTCAAATATATTACAACACCGCATGAAGCTCTCATCAACGATCGAGCGGAGATTCATAGGAACTACATAGCGCTTTAACCGTTACAGCAACTCCTAGATGAAAGATAATGTGTGAAAATAAGCATGTGAAGAGTGCAAAGGCACTTTCAGGTTGCTGGGTGAAGCTAAAGAACTGGAGGGTTCAACAAATCAGAGAAAGGCAGTAGTTCGTTTTAGTGGAAAACTTAGGTGTCGTTATAAACCGAAAGCCTAATGCGCCTGACATAAACTAAAGCTGCGCATGCGAATAATCAAACAGGCGTATGTTGGTGACGACGAAAATAGCATTTCTTATTAGCTTCGTGAACGATCGCTCTTTAATGTGCACTTCTACACACGCGTATACCGTAAACGGACACATGTGCCAACAACGATTATTTGATCTCTTCTCAACTTATATTTCCAACTGATATCACACTTTTGCAATCCACATGCTCATGTAGTCTTGAGCTTCCACTGCAAAATATGAGAAAACTGAGAGTTAGGGTTAACATATATGTATGCTATATGCTTTACATATAAGCTGTGCTATTCGCCTAACACACAAGCTATCTCTCGTGCATTGTTCACAAAAATTGTATCTCAATGTGCAGCGGCCCCAAGACAACCAGCGCTTCAGAAACATAATTATGCGGTGAGGGATTGCATAATGTGATACGGATATCTCTCAGGCGGTCTATGACAATGCTTCAACGAAGTCATGTAAATTTTCGCTCAATTTTAATTCGTTTACGCGATCGATCTTCACTGCCATATGCACCAAAACACAATCGTCACTCACACATTGCTATAATTTGTGCATGGAATGCCGTAATTTATGTAAGAAGCTGATTGTTCATTCATTGCTGAACGAGAAATATGCTATCTTCTCGATGATGATTCGAAGACTCGTACTTTTAGGTTCCAGTTCTAATGACCTCTCATTTGTTTATTTTATAGATAGCGGTCGAAACAGGTAGGAGAAAGCTGAGCTGCATCGCTGGAAATATGGAGGTTTGAAAGCTCAATAGTTTTCGATAGGCACATCAGTTAATGCAATCAAATATTAGTCCCATTTTTCGCTGTACATGAGAATGCCGCTTCATAAGATAAGAATCACTTCCATCATTTCGCTACCAATAATCTGTTTGGGAAAAAAACTCAACTGCAATGATTAGACGATTAATGCTAAATTAGCTGCGTTTCAACTAGGACCTCATGATCGATTACGATTGTGAGCAGAAAAAAGAAAGTAGTCCTAAATTTGTGCGAATAATTGGTGGTCCGAAAGAAACAGTCCGAATTGTGGCTTACAGTGTCTAAGCATACTCCCAAAAATATATGTGCATGAATTAAGCGAATTTTAGCGAAAATGTCGTGCAGTTTGTGTTTGCATTTTCCGAAATGTCCTTGTTAGGCAGCCGTAGTTGTGATAATTTCTGTTGCCAGAGGCAAAAATGGATGTGATGGCAACAAGAACGAAATGCACGGGCGGACATCAGGAATATGAATTAGCTAATTTGAGTTGCGATGCTCGAGATTCAGCTTGTCGCCTTCGTCGGCGATCCCCTTTGAAGCGCTTCCTGAGTTGCATCGAGTCGGCCACCGACATGAAGTCGTCAGCTGCATTTAGCGTGTTAACCACAAAATCGTTTGGTGGCAGGAAGCCTGGAGCACTGTCACCGCCAACGCCAACTGCTGGTGGACGTGCTGCTAACTGAGGTGCGGGCGGAGTGGGACCTAATTCTGAAATTTTGAAATTTCATTTCATTTACCCACTCAAAGTATAATACGCTTTGCATATTTTTCACTTATATGAAACAATTACACGCCATTGTCGAACATTAAAAAAGCCTCCAAAAACGATAACCGCAAATAAAATGGTGAATCAGTAATTTTTCGAACGACACTTCTAAAAATTGGTTCCATCGACTTTTTGCCTGGGCCTTCGCTCCTCGTCCCCTCCACCCTCACCTTCCCACCCACCCACGCCCCCTCCCATCTCTTGTAGGAGTGCTTTCCAATGGACTGCCGTTCCCAGCTAATCGCTCTACGACCTTTTAACCTGGATACCATCACTGGAACTTCGCGACATGCAGCCTAACGAAAACGTCTATTTCCTGCGTGTTCGTCGTTCGCCATCTGCTAAATCGAACGCCTCTCCTACTAAATCGCTCCCACATTTCATCGTGGGTGTGCTCTTTCTCAATAAAACTGCTCCTCCACGGAGCCTCATCCCTGGCCGAAAACCACTCTCCGCGAACTACCACATGTGACTACTGAATATAAATGTACAAGCGTAGCTCGTTCTCAATGAAGTATTTTGGGCTCACCTTGTTCACCACCCACAGAGTTATGTTTAATCTGTAACTGATCCTGGATAAGCTCTTCGTTCGGCAAAATCTGCGGCCTCTGTGGGGTGGGCTGAGTTACTGCCTGTGTGCGTTGAACAACCGACGCCTCAGGTCCTGGTCGAGGTGCGAGTAGTGGCTGGCGTTGCATGGATACTGCGGGTTGTCTGATTGGAACGGCTGGCACCAACGGTATCTGAGGTCGCTGAACAGGTGATGCAGTTGCAGGGACGGAAGGAAGTTGAGGCACTGGTTGAGGCAAAAGTTGCGGTCTTTGGATTTGCAGAGGAATTACTGGCAATAAAGGCGCTACCGGCGCTTGAGGTACAACTCGCGTTTTTGCCGAAATAGGCTTTTGAGGCGCTGCTATACTGCGACCTCGATTTGGGGCCCCCGCTGGCAGAAATTGCTGAGGCGTAGACGACACACCTCTGAATTGCATTTGCGAGGCTACTGACGGTTGTGAGGTGGGAGATGACATCGGTTGGGCATTGACGACAGAAGACAAGGGTGTAGCAGATAATGGGGACGGTGCAGGTGCAAACTGGCCAACAAAAGACTGGTTGGTTCGGGCCAGCGCATCTTGCGCAGAAACCATAGGAGAAGTAGAAGCAGAAATTCGTGTTTGTGCAGGTGGTGGTAGTGCAGGACTGACTTGAATCTGCCTGAAAGAGTTAGGAGGTGCAGGAATGGTCTGCGACTGAGTGGGCGATGGAAAACGGTTAGTATTGTCGCTTCCTGATAGCGGATCGAATGCCTTCGGTGGCACTATAGCTGCGCGTTGAGACGGTCGAAATTCTGCGGATGCTAGCTGCGTCGATCGAACCGGTGTTGTAGAAATATGGATCTGCGTCACTAGCGGACGTCTAACTACATTTTGTGGTGGTCGTATCAATCGTCGACTGTGTGTTATCTTCAGTGATTGCCCAGGTTCTCGTGTAATTGGTACTCTGAAAAAAAGTGCAGCTAGCGAGCAACATGATCTACAAATTCCACGAACCATAAAGAACTATGTTGGAATTTAATAAACGGTATATGGCACTGCGAGAGCCTGTTTACGTAAACTGGAAAGATTCGTGTATTTCTGGACGAATTGTAGCACATGGAAAATAATAAAAGACAGGAAAGGTTGGTCGGTGGTTTGAAGCATTCATTGGGACCGAAGTTTGTGTTTATGGTGTAAGTACAGCGTCTTACACGTCTTACACATATTACAATGTGATTTACAGCATTGCTCATTAAAGACATTTTAAATTTACGGACGCGAATTTGGTAATTTTGGGAAAAAGGACGGGAAAATTCCCATAAAACTCGCGCCAACAGTTCCCACAAACAAATCGTCTTACCACTTCACCCTACTTCACGTGCGCGTCAAAAGCAGTTGCTCGATCACAGGTTGAGCAGAAATGTTTTTGCATAGCCAAGCATTCTTACTTTGTTTTTCGGGCATTTATAACATTACAATGTTTCCCACTGTCCTTTTTTAAGCAGGACATTGGAAATCCCACTTCTGCCTACCGTCTGACAAGCTTCGCAACTACTCGTTCACACTGCAACGTAAAGTAGCATTTTAGCCAACTCAAGCGACCTCGTCAAGTCCCATCTGCCCATCTGAGCTTTTCGTCAAAAATATTTTGTATGCAGCCATTTCAGTTTCAGTATGGTCCTGTCGCCGTTACCAGGCAACCACCATTTTTATTATGCTCCGATTGGGTAATTTAACATACGTTCAACGTAGTTGGTAATTCGTGATTTGTTTCGCCAACTGCTTTAAGCGAATCTTAGCTAGTTATTATCTAGCTGATCTCAGGTAAACTACGCGACTCACTGAAGGCTTTTTCATTCTTATTATTATTTGGGATTATAGCTGACTTATTTTTCTTCCGCTCACTACTTTGTCTTCAACTGCGTGTGGAATAAATAAACGAATCAAGCGGCGTTAAAATTACATAATTACATACTGCATGCAGTATTTCAATTGTATACGCATTGCAAAAACAACAACTCAAAGCTATTTGACACACGTATAAATTCTTTCATTCAGTTTCACGACATTGAACTATGTGTATACATATTTGCCTAAATTCCCGTTCTCTTCAAATGGCTGGCATCAATTGTTGGTCATTTTCCGAGAGGTATTTGAGAGAGAGGGGAAAGGAAGATCAGTTTCGTTCACACCAACATACCTCTTCTTATAGTTGATTAGTTAAAAACAATTATTTTTTTCACCGAAGCTGTTTAACAAGAATGAAGTATTGGCGCTGATGGAATCCTTTTACTACATCTCAGACTTAGTTTTCTTCGAAACACCTGTGACACATACTCTACCAGAAACTGTGGAATTCATAGATAATGCTTGAGCCTTTCGAGCGTAGTGTGTCAGAATGGAAAACCATAGACATTTCTGAGGAGATAGTTTTGGGAATTGTTTTTTTTGATGGCTTTTAAAGCGTCTTTTCAATTTTAAAAAGCATAAGTAAGGCTGGTGAAATTTTTGGCAAGCTTATGCGCCCATAGATAAACCATGCAACAAAATACTATCCGGCCTACTCAAAGCAATTTCCACTATTATGCGCAACGAAACTGCTCGCAACCGTGAAGCTTAGCTCACAATCATGAAGCTTATCGAGAGGCTAGTTACGTGTTTAAACCAATCATTCGAAACAGCTAATTCGTACACAGCATACTTCATTTCGTCACTAGATTTGTGCGTTATATTGGAGCAATTATGTACGGCACAATTGTTCTTTCAAATACGCAGATGACGTTTTGACTTATTTGAAGAAAGCGTTTAAAAAATAGTGCTTGTATAAACGCGTCTCTAAATGTCAGTTTTGCACAAGCACGACGAGCATGCGTACTGCTGCGGTGACGTGCATATGATGTGGCTGTGTGGCTCGATATATAGATGTGGGGTTGATGCATACGAACAGAGTAGATGGATGCGGCTCATGCGATCCACATCTTCACGTATTTAACAATCTGTTTCAAAAGTGGTGCTGTGTTGATTGACGAAAATTTAAAAAGAAGTGTGAAGGCGACGAAGATGTGTGAAAATGGTGATCTTACTTAGACGGTGGGGTGGGCAACTGACTGGGCATTTGAACGAAAAATCGCGTGAGACGGCGTATACCCGCGGCTGAATCATGCCGGCTTCTTGTATTTTCCAACTGATGCGTCCTCGTGTTAGGCTGTGCAAATTGGGGTGCTGTCTCGCGCCCACTGTGCGCACGAACACGCTGTATGCTCCTCGTTGCTACGCTTGACCAGAAAGCAGAAGCTGAATTAGCATGCACAGGCTGGCCATCCCTGCAAGCACGCACGTCGCCTCTCCCCACTCCAGTACCACTCACACGAGCGCTAATATGCCACCTCACATTGTTCGACTGGTTGACACGAGAGGTATTACGGCTATTAGGCAGTGTGTTATCAATCCCACACGAGACGTGATATCCACCTTCACAGTCTTAGGTGTTCTAATTTTACCTTAATCTCCGCTTCATATTTATCATCGTTCCATCGTCATTATGAATGAATTGAAATTTTCGATATCGCTAAATTGTACTTTCTCTGTCGTGAAACTTCGCACTAGCATCTTTTCGACTGGCCGAACTTTTCCGAACTATATTTATATGTAGGATGGTGAATAAAGGGACTGATGTTCCTCAATTGTTTCTTTTCAGTCTGCAAAACAGGTCATCATATACAAAAACTTGCGTAACGAAAGAAAAATTCCGGAAAATCTCGGTCATTTTATTCAGCAAAACAACTCAAAAAAGAGATATCGAAAAATGGAGGCAGAATGCCGTGAATTTTTGCCCAAAAATACAGTTTAGCCTTGTTTAGACGCGGAGTTTTGCAATGCAACAAACGCGCAAAAATTCTCATTGAAGCCTCGCCAATGTTGCTTCTGATTTGTCTGTTCGTTTCTTCGTTTAATGACCTGAATGAGGCTGAAAAAAGCAACAATTCGAATATCGAAGCTTTGCTAAGTTCAACTCACCGAAGAAGGCTGTTGTCCGGAACGATGCCAATATTGGTCGTTTGTGCGAGACGACGTTGTGCGAATGGTAAGGCCTTAAAGCAGTTCATGTTTTAGATATGTGGTTATGCTGAAGATAGCATAAACTGCGTTGAGCAACAGCATTCTCATCAACCGCTAAAACAGTATTCCTTACAAATGCGATACTTGCAAACGGTCGATCAATCTGTACACTTCTCTATCTCTCTCAACAACTCGCTGAAATAAGAAAACTCATTTAATGTTTATATATTCAAAGGGCATATAAGTGGCATTCTTGAGCCGCTCGGGTAAACTTGCTGTACAACATTAATTGCGATTAAGCTCCTTCCCTGCTAGCATGCGAATAGTTCAAAGTGCACTATGCTTTTTTAAGAGGAAAAGGAGGATCGTTAAGCGATGAAATAAACAGCAACCTCTTATTAGTAAAGCTGCGTGGCCAGGCAGCTTTCGAACAGTGTGCTTCTCTAACATGATAAGTATTCTCAAACACCCTTTCTCATGTCTCTCGCTGATTAACGGGTACGTCGGTGTCGAGTTTGCTAAATTTTCTAATGCTGTATTCGTTTAAATGACATATTTGTTTTGCATGATGCGTAAGTAACAAAACTTGCGTATCATTTATACTCGTGATTTGATCGTTCTTTAACACCCACGATCCTGTGCACTGCATTGCGACTCGAGCCGGAAAATGCGCGAGATCGAATGCCAAGCAGCATCGATAAAAAAGCGGCGTTTCAGATAATGATCAGTCGAGATAGTGGTCATCTTGGGGACAACCAGTTCCAGCACATCCACCTTTGCAGCGTCCCTACCATTTGTCTCGCATGCTATCTGCACCAGATCTGTTTTGCTAACCATTCAACCCGGGTTCATCCCCTTCAACCAATCAAACAATCAGTCTTGAGCATTTCACGTTTACTGAAGAAGAAAGAAGATGGAAGAAGAACAAGCCGCATCTTCAACTCGTTCCCATACTTGTACTGATATGATTTAGGGCTTAATCATCAAAAATTGAGACAAAAAGGATTTTATTTGTTGTAGCGTGATCGAACGTTTACTTATTGAAAATGTATTCCGTTCAGAGATGTCGCATAAATCGTAATGCCAAATATCCCAATTTAAAAAGGCTAATCACTTATGATTGCTGCTCGTTAATAAAAACATTTTTTTCGGAAGTATGTAGGCGCAAGGAACAAAGATAAGTTGACAACTTTTTAAAAAATCGATAAATTAGACATTTTCGAGTAATCTAACAACTACTGCATCTTAAATTGTATCACATTCACCACTGTAGTTCATATGTGTATGTTACACTCCTTTTACGCATGATTTTATGGTATGAAAATGTCGACAAGTTTGTGCTGTTAGAGTGAGCAAAAAAAAAACAAAAAAAAAACAACAGAAACTTAAAATTCGTAAAACAAACATTTGGTCGCCTTCGATTCAATGTGCTCTGCAGCAGTTGTTGCCGTGTTGGCCTTTGTGTCCTAGAAACACGTTTTAAAAATAAGATATTAGTACACTACGGCGTATATAGAAAGCAAATGGTTAGGCAACATTAGATGACACCTTCTTTGAAAGCCCTTACAGCTTAATTGTTCAATGCATTTTGCTCCAGTCAATGACTAGGTGATTCTTTTAGTTAAACATTACTGTTCCAAGATAAATTCATTCACTGGGCATATGTGAATAATTTCAGAAAATCTGTTGAAATCTCATAGGCAACGTTAAATGCTCTCTTTCAGTTTGACGTATAAATCGACTGCACAGATCTACTCTCCTTAAAACAATTCGGAAAATGTCGAAGCAAGATTGTATGTGAATGCAACCTGCTCGAATTTGTTCATAAACTATTTTGGTTGCCAAAGTGATATTTAGTTTTGTCGCTGAATTCATCTCTTCTTTGTTAGCTAATAAACTTCTGGTCGCAGTTGTTCCAAGTTTTTCTATGCGTACCACAAATAAATAGATATCACGACGCCAAATGGGAAAACCAAGCTCTTACTAAGTTCATTTTTTTAAGTTTATTCATTAATTTAGCTAACTTTCCGACATTGCAGATGTGTAGAGTAGCATTAGAATTTTATATTAACTAAAACTGTCTTTCTTTTTCGAATAAGCGTGTGACATTCATTCTGCACATCGCTTTGAATGATGTGGCTCCGATGCAAAACACCCTTGAATTTAAACACAGAGTTCTAATATGCTAGCTGAACGATCATAGAAGAGAGTGCTTTCTGAAAACCGGACTTCAACGAACGTGCTCATATAAATTCGATAGCAGTAGCTATCCAAATAACGATTTTTCCTAAATGAAACATTAGAGCAGTCTAATCAGTATTTAATCACTACATGTATTTTATCAGCTTATGCTTTTGCATCACTCTGAGTGCGTTGAGTGATTCTGATCAAAAGAGGCTACCAAATCGTAGGTTTGCTTAACAGACAATTTCATTGTTTCACTTTTCATCCTGTGTAACACGAATCTGATGCTAGTTTCTTTAGTTTTCTCCTGATTCATCAACCACTACTCAGCAAATCCAAGACTGATGTGGGCCACTGTTGTGCTGTTCTCATGCTTCAAAAGCATTGAAAAACTGCGTCGATTGTTCCAAAAGATCGCAATTTTCTTCTCGAAAATTCACTGAGTGCGCAACAAATCATTTTTCAGCGATTTTTTTGTTTCATTTGTAGTGCTTTTGCATGGTTTTTGTTGGCACACAAGATTCAGTGTATCATGCTGTTAAAAATAGCTGATGCCTGTTTTGTTTACTGTACTCAAACTAGTTTTAAAAAATTTCGACTTTCATTTCTAACCTTACTATTCACCACACTATGAGAAGTGCAGACTTTATTATTTTTTTAAACTGATGAACTAGAATGTTTCTGACTCGTCGGCAGCATGCGCTTACAATAGAAACTCAATTATTTTTAGCTAATAGTTAGAGCTAGAAGCATGGCGTACTCGGATAAATTGTGATCATGTGTGTAAGTTTTAGTACATTTAACAAAATTGAATCATAAACACTTTACGAGAAGCGAAACAGTAGTCAACGATCCGTTGACAATTCAGCGAGCAAAGTAATGGGATTCCGAATACTATCCCTATGCCCCTCTGCATGTTTTTTTTTCAAAAAGCGGAACTTCTTTGACACAATCTAAACCATTGGTAAAAGATTCACGAAGGAAAACATTGCTATAAGGCTCGACAAATGCAAAGAGGTTTGTTGTTTTTCGAGGTTCGCACAATATGTGGCTAGGGTCGAAAAAGATCTTTATGTTGTTAAAACAGATTACAAATACTATTTTTGTAACTAACGTAACTGCTGATGGAAACTGCTCATTTGCGAAAGTGTCTACCTGGGTCGTTCTGCGTGCTCGAACGACTCCGGACGACCCGAGAACGCCCTGACTGACTGAAAACAATTCTCTTTTCTAGTGAACATCAAGTGATTAGCAATCCAACACCTCTAATTAGCAATTCAACAGAAAGATTACTTCAACATCAAGAAAAGTGACAGGATAGTGGGAATTAGCGAGAATATTTCGTAGCCTAAAACGCTTCAAATTTTCATCTTAATAGTTTTTCAAATATTGAAAATAGCTGAGAACTTTGTAAATGATGAGGTAACTTTGTAAATGATGAGGTATCTGCGAAATAAGAAACGAAAAGATAAATGTAGAAACAGAATGTGTTCCATCATATTAAGGGAATGAATGCATTGCGAACAAAAACCGTAATGCCTAAGACGTGTCGCCCTATGTGAATAAAAACAATTAGTTTCTCTGGCAAATCGCTCATATTTTGCAAAAATAACATCAGATGAAATCACTGAAAAGGGGAAAAAGTCAAAAAAAAACCATCTTCATGTGGTTTCATCTGGTTGGCTTGCTTTAATATACAGCAAAATATCTTGCGCGGAATGAGTTGTTTTGCATTGCAAATTTTCGATAAGCAATACGTGAATACTGTTTCTAGTCTGAATGCCCAACGCATATTTATAAGTTGCTGCTGATCAATTTAGCAAGTGGAGAGTGGGGGGAGGGGATGATCATCTCCTCCCCCCCCACTCCCTCAACTCAACGAACTGCCATCTCAGCCTTTTACAAAATTTGTCCGAATGTGTCTCGACTTCCGGCCATATGAAATTGCTGTTTTTTTTGCGCTTGTAGCGCCTTGCAGTGTAATCAACATCACATACTGTCTTTGAAGATTCTAAATTTTCCGCCTGTTTCCTAAAAGCTGCATTAATCCCGTCGACCCTAAGAGTTATGCATTCCTACTGGCACTTAGTGCTCAACTTGCATCACATAGTCAACAATTTTTATGTGCATAGTTTAAGTGAAATTTTAACAGGGACAATTTCAAAGATCAACAAAGTGATCTCGCGACGATCAGTTAAGACGACGACAGTGGATGATCGACAAACTCTCGAAGCGTCGGATGAATATTTGAAAGAAATATTCGAGCGAAAGAACCGTCACCAACAAAACAACTCAACTGCTAATTAACTGGTTACCGTTGAAAATTGCTGCTGGTTGTTGATCCCCTCCAACACTGCAGCGATGATCAAAACAGTAAGTATTTGCCCAGCGTTCATTTTGCAACTCTCGATTGATTTATTACTCGTCGTTTCACTCAAAAACGTTCACCGCAGTCTCAGTGGTGCATTCTGAAAATTCCATTTCGTTGCATGCCTCATCTGATCTAGGTAGCCCGCTGGACTAAATCTGCCACGGAACTCTTCCCCACTGGGCGATTCCGCCAAAGGAAATAGGTAATAAAGGCTGCTGTTAAAATATAAAGGTGCGATAACGAAACACAGATGATAAATGCAATGACTGTATCCGTTGGAGGTGTCTGAAAGTACTTTTAATGGGCGTACTGAGAATCGGCTGTGGCAGAATGGGAACGGCCGGCAACGGCAATGAACCACAGCTGAACTGCTCCGAGGCAGAATCGAACATTGATGGGAATGAGCCGTAGTGTCTTTTTATTGACAGAAAGACACATTCAGTTTTCTCCCTTTGCTTCCCAAAAATTTAAAATCATCCTTTTCCAGCCAAATATAGAATCATGTAACATAGCGTTAACTGATCAATTTGTATCGTCGTCTATTATCGAAATTTGTGTTGTCCGCCCTTTGTAAGTGTTTTCTGGTAATTAGCATGAGAAGGGAAATCATTTCTTGGTCATTGAGGTTTTTTACATGCTAAGAACGTAGAAAGGAATAACAGCTTTGACCAAAATTACTTTAATAATTCTTATTTTCCTCACCGAATGAAAGCACAGCCATACTGTCGAACCAAAATGAAAGTTGTATTTGCAATTATACCGATCCCAAACCTGGTTAAAACTGTTTGATCGGTACTGAAGCAAAGAATTAGAACACCAGTGCGCAACACAAGTGGAACCTATGATTGTGGTTTGTGGCCTGGCTCTGTACTAATTTAGCCGCGCTGGAAAGTTTTTTCGTTTGTTGTTACATTTCAGGTTTGCAGACTCGTCACTTCGAGGCTCTGCGCTGGGATCCCACCGCTCAATAATTTCATTCGTCAACTCATTTTTGCTTTTTATTTTATGCTACCTGCTGTATTACCTTATTAAGGCTTCTCTCCGTCAAAATAGCCTCGAATAACCCCTACCGAATGTGTCTCGACTTCCGGCCATATGAAATTGCTGTTTTTTTTTGCGCTTGTAGCAATGCCTTGCAGTGTAATCAACATCACATACTGTCTTTGAAGATTCTAAATTTTCCGCCTGTTTCCTAAAAGCTGCATTAATCCCGTCGACCCTAAGAGTTATGCATTCCTACTGGCACTTAGTGCTCAACTTGCATCACATAGTCAACAATTTTTATGTGCATAGTTTAAGTGAAATTTTAACAGGGACAATTTCAAAGATCAACAAAGTGATCTCGCGACGATCAGTTAAGACGACGACAGTGGATGATCGACAAACTCTCGAAGCGTCGGATGAATATTTGAAAGAAATATTCGAGCGAAAGAACCGTCACCAACAAAACAACTCAACTGCTAATTAACTGGTTACCGTTGAAAATTGCTGCTGGTTGTTGATCCCCTCCAACACTGCAGCGATGATCAAAACAGTAAGTATTTGCCCAGCGTTCATTTTGCAACTCTCGATTGATTTATTACTCGTCGTTTCACTCAAAAACGTTCACCGCAGTCTCAGTGGTGCATTCTGAAAATTCCATTTCGTTGCATGCCTCATCTGATCTAGGTAGCCCGCTGGACTAAATCTGCCACGGAACTCTTCCCCACTGGGCGATTCCGCCAAAGGAAATAGGTAATAAAGGCTGCTGTTAAAATATAAAGGTGCGATAACGAAACACAGATGATAAATGCAATGACTGTATCCGTTGGAGGTGTCTGAAAGTACTTTTAATGGGCGTACTGAGAATCGGCTGTGGCAGAATGGGAACGGCCGGCAACGGCAATGAACCACAGCTGAACTGCTCCGAGGCAGAATCGAACATTGATGGGAATGAGCCGTAGTGTCTTTTTATTGACAGAAAGACACATTCAGTTTTCTCCCTTTGCTTCCCAAAAATTTAAAATCATCCTTTTCCAGCCAAATATAGAATCATGTAACATAGCGTTAACTGATCAATTTGTATCGTCGTCTATTATCGAAATTTGTGTTGTCCGCCCTTTGTAAGTGTTTTCTGGTAATTAGCATGAGAAGGGAAATCATTTCTTGGTCATTGAGGTTTTTTACATGCTAAGAACGTAGAAAGGAATAACAGCTTTGACCAAAATTACTTTAATAATTCTTATTTTCCTCACCGAATGAAAGCACAGCCATACTGTCGAACCAAAATGAAAGTTGTATTTGCAATTATACCGATCCCAAACCTGGTTAAAACTGTTTGATCGGTACTGAAGCAAAGAATTAGAACACCAGTGCGCAACACAAGTGGAACCTATGATTGTGGTTTGTGGCCTGGCTCTGTACTAATTTAGCCGCGCTGGAAAGTTTTTTCGTTTGTTGTTACATTTCAGGTTTGCAGACTCGTCACTTCGAGGCTCTGCGCTGGGATCCCACCGCTCAATAATTTCATTCGTCAACTCATTTTTGCTTTTTATTTTATGCTACCTGCTGTATTACCTTATTAAGGCTTCTCTCCGTCAAAATAGCCTCGAATAACCCCTATCCACTCAAAGGATAAGGAAGAACTAGGTTCACCTCAGCATATCCCATTCTTCAAAAATAATAACGAACCTTTTCAGAACCGCCACTCAGCAGAGCTGAAAAAAACTGTCCTCTTCCATATGGCCTGTACATCGAATACCTCTCTTCCTTCTAAGAAGTACTGCTCATTTAGATTACTCAACAAAAAATGCCATTACTGCTCTGCCTATTTCAAGCAATAACAGCGAAACTGACAGAGTCATCGCTCAGTTCAGGCCTGATAAATTAGTGTTAACGTGCATGGGAAACAACAGAAATCGTCGTTGTTTGCAAATGGTAGGTTGCGAAGCGCATCATGCGCTTGCCATAACATGAGCTTCGGACAGGCTTGCTCAAAACGCTTAAATAAATGTTCGAAAAGCAAATAAAGAATGCTTAGCTACGCATAAAAGTTTCGGCTCTGCCCAGAATAAATCAGTTGTTCTTGACGCACAACGCGAAGTAGTAATAGTGTAGCGATTTTTTTTTTACGAAAACGGATTTGCCGCCGTTTTCATGGCTTGTTTCCCCCGGAATTTTTGCACTTCTTATTCTTAATGCACAAATTCAGATTCATAGCTATGACAAATGGAAGTTGTGCTGCATCTTATGAGCCGAAATTTGGTGCTAAGAACCGAACTGGACAATTCGCTTGATTCACTTTTCTCGCCCAATTATTTCCTATACGTCATATGTTACTCGAAAATTTATGAATCGTTCTCACATTCGTCTCTGGGTCAGCGCATTGTCAAAATTTCATCTTAGTTGCTTTTTTGGATTGTACTTGAAACTACAGGACAGACAGAGAGACGAAATATACACGTTCAGAAATGATGCGACCATAACACGCTTTCATTGCGGCGAAAAGCGCATAGAGACGAGGCAGCCACTTCTATGGGCCGCTTTCTCATCCAATTTTCGCTTCCACGATCTACCTACTTCTGCGTAAAAGGCGTCATTTGCGCAGTGCTCAGCACCAAAAATTAAAAATGAGATTCACATACCATCAGGTTGCCTTACTACCTCCGACAAGGCCTCCCACTGACACAACTACCCCCCCCCCCCCCCC
>JPKZ01022854.1:651387-716524 GCA_000803305.1 Toxocara canis
CCCCCCCCCCCCCAAACCGCATGGCGGAAAAATTGCCTCCATCTCGGTTGGCCTGGCCTTTTTCCCAGCATTACTATGGAACGTTGAGGATTTCCGTATTGAAAATGCTATGCCTTAGAGGTTGAAAAAATAGCCTCCCAGTCGACAAAGCCCCACCTCGAAACCCTGCTTCCTATACGAAAAAGCCAAGAATTTCACAGGTTTAGGAGGTTTTTACGAAAGCGATACGGTTATCGATATATTAAATCAAAGATCTGCAGTTACAAATGCACAACATCACGTAGGTTTGAAATTTTATATGGCCACTGATTTGCGAACTGTGATAAGAAATTACTTACTTATAGTGTTAACGACGATATCGCTACATACATCAATTCTGCGATGAGAACAAGAGTGATTATGCTCACTCAAGCAGTGGTTAGTTGGTTTAAACTGAGCCACTCCTCCATGAGTGCTAACACCTGTTTTTTTTTTTTCAAAATTTGATCAAATGTTTCTGGCGTAAAACTGGTTAGATTACTTGGGGAGTTTGCAGAAAAAAAAAAACGAAACTGCCAATCGACTGAATGCCCCATTATTTCTTTCGTATGAACTTAATTAACTAATCAAGTCACTCATGCTGCGCCATAGAGGCATTCATGCTGCGCCATAGAGGTAAACGTTGAAAAGTAGCAAAACTGCGCAGGCTTCCCGCACAACCAGTGTTTATTTCATTACAGCTCTATTCTCCTCTGCGGAAGAAAATAACGACAAATTACTGTGCCTGAGAAAGGTAGCTTCAATTGAAGGACATAGAGAGTTTGAGTAGGAGGGATCGTGCCAAATGTAACTTCCCTGCAGCGTGAGACAAACTGAGATGATCGAATCCAGAGACGGCTTCTACTAACTTATCTCTCCATAAAAAGTGGACTGAATCAGAGCAGAGGGAGCAGAGGGTAAGGACTGTATAAAAGGAAAGAATTCGACGGGCAGCAACGCTGCAAACAGTGCGTCAATTCGATAAAAAGCTGCTCTCTTTCCCAACCGCAAAACGTAAGTAAGCAACTCTCTTTCCCCCTCCTCCCCCCCTCCCCACCCCTTCACTCCCTCCCCCTTTTACCTCACTCGATAAATACTCTTTCGAAGGGAAACTACAGGTTTCCTCAATGTAAGCTACCCTCCAGGACAGCCGTTTCCCTGAAATGCGGCCCTCTATATACTCTACTTTTCAGTCTGGCGATCCTTTATGCCCAAGCCATTCTTCCGAGGCTTTGCGTGTGTGGTTTAATATAAGTTAACAGCCGAACTATAAAAGAAGAAAGGCAACCGTTGAAAAAAAATGTTTTTTGTGTAGCTGAGATATTTGACGGTTATTTCAGTTGTTGAAGCAACCGTTACAAACTTTTAAAGTTGGCAGTGAGCCAAAATGCGCGTCAAAAATCCGAACAAATGCCGGTGGTGACGGTTCCTATCAAGAAAAACAATAAATTCAATGGAATGAAAGCTATTCACAAATTCGTTTGGGCCCTGAAGAGAACAACTGGATTGCTTTATTGCTCAAAACAGCTCGTTCTTGAACTTTTATATTTTTCTATTTCAAAGATCGAATATCGTTTCGAAATTTCTTTTCAAACTTGAAATATCCTCTACCTGAGAAGGTACGGACATGCGTAACCTTTATAGTGACCATAGACTAAAGCACAATAATTTGCTCTTACTGTTGATTAACTACGGTTGAGAAGCGTGCAAAGTTTTCGTTATAAATCTAATCTCTAACGTTAATCGTCTTTGAGATTCTATACATTCACAAAACTAGCAATGCTTAATTTCATCAAATGTTTTGTAAATGCAATCGAAAAGTTCTTGTTAGTATTATAGAAAGTGTGCTCGAGAGTGTACGAGAACGCATTTGTTATTGAGAGAGCATTTAATGTTGTGCTGGTGTTGCGCATCATATTCGGAACGATTTCGGAAAAAAGAAAAGCGAAAAGAGATTGCGAGACGGAAGGCAAATGATTCGAGGTGCAACCGTTCCCTTCAAAAAGCTATGACAAGTCGCTTTCAATTGGGATGACATTTTGCAACCGGTAAAACCGCTTTCATTTTGTTAAACGTACACCGGTTTTCGATAATTAAAGCAAGAGTTTTTGTTTGGAACCAAACCAGCCACTATTAAATGAGGAAGTTTCAACTTCATTACCATTTACTTTTACGAAATTACTTTTACATATATTGTTTAGCCATAATTCTACATGAAAAGAGGTGCTAAAACTGACGAAAATAATACATGAATTTTTTTCAACAGAGATGTTTATAATAGTGATGTTGAGAGATGTGTAGAATCAACTTCATCTAAAAACTATCATCTAATGCACTCAAAATTTACATTCGAATCCATTCGAAATTCAGTGCAATAAGACTTAGAGAAACGATACGTTCAGTAGTATCTCGACGAAATTTAAAAAAAAAAAACAAAACTGAACGCACTTAATCGTTTGCAGCTAAGCATACTCAAAGAATGCTCGTTGGTCACTAAAAAGCGAAAACAAACGAAAAAAACTCTATAGCTTCAATTAAAAACATTGTGATGCTAAATGTAGGCCATACTAAGTTGAGCAGTTTTAGTGCCATGATCATGGACGCTTGCCGCCAACAAAATATAGCTTAGCCAGTCCGCTTGACAGGTTACAAGTTTGAATAGCTGTAAAAACGGCAGTTCTACCTTATCAACATTGGCGTACCCGCTAGGCTTTCGAAGCTAAAAGAGAACAACGTTAACGTAATCTCCTCAGCGAGACTACCAATCTGCGGACGAGGCAGTTCGAAGAGCTGTACAAGATGATCGACTTGAATATGGATAGTTTAGTTGTTATTCAGAAAAAATTATGGACTTCTAAATAAAGAGCACATTTCCGATGCGATCATAGCCATTTCTTTGAGGGATACTCGTTTTTCGTAGCTTTCCGTTAAAGCGTTTGCCCTTCAAACGGTTTTGCTCAATGGGAACATTAAGAGCGCTCAAAAGTGAACTAAAATTAAACAAATTAAATCAAAGAAATAGAAATCAAATAAATGATAAAACATACATGTCATGGTCGACGCTACAGCTCATTTTCATAAAACGATTAACTTAAGAAAAAAACAGAAACGAAAACGCAACACTACTCGAAAATAGTCACTGATACGATACAAATACACTCATTATCCATAAAGCAAAAAGATCTGCGTGGGTATACCCGTAAACTCATAACTTATAAGATCTGATACCGTCCCATATCATCTCATTCTAAAGTTATGTCATCTGCTGGGAGCTCAAGTGAACGTAGTCTATTCTGAAGCGCAAAATATTACACCATGAACGCGAACCACAAATAGCATTACAATAAGACATCAAAACGTGCAATCACCAGGCGCGACCACGTAAAGTCCAATAGGCAGTCGTATGAGCTCAAAGTTTATAATTGAACGCGCTCAATGTTTTCGTTCTAGGTGAGCATACTCACGCTAATTCTTCGGCAAGCATTTTGCTATTCGGCGACAAAAACTTACAGGTCAAATTTGATGATCACTAACCTCTGAGTAAAAATTTTGCGCACGAACTTTCTAAGTTTTGAACAATAGAAACGAGCAGGAAATATTTATGATGAGGCCAGCTTTGAACGAGACCCAAATATGAGAGGCAAATTGGACGACTTTATCCTGAATCTTTCCTTTAAGCGTCCAGAATTTCACGTTTTACAAAATGATTTCTCTTAGAAATTTTCCACATTATTCGACTTTTCACTGTGATCGTTGATGAAATAGCTCGATTTTTACTGTGCTACTTTGCTTGTCGGCTGCCGATCAATTCTTGAAAAGAATTCCAAAATTTGTTTATTATTTCGTATCCCCATCCCTCAGTCGCAATGGGATTAGCAGAGATGCTCATATGTAATTCTTATTGCTGTGAAACTCGAGTTAGCTCAAATCCTTTTCATCTTCGCAACATTAGCTGCCCGGTCCAGTGCGCTATTAATAATTAGGCTCATTATATCGGTTAGATGCAAAAATGCGCAAAAACAAAAAAAAATATGCTGGCAGAATAAAAGAAAACTGACTGTGCATTGTTACCATAATTAAAACAACGTTAACAATAAATTATTTTTGCTCTATGAATGACAAATAATGGAAAGGAAACGTAAAGAAAGCAACGACAAGAATTGCGCATCGTAATGCGAAAACGCAACCAGACTCAACTCGAGTCAACTCCACTCAACTCGATTCGACTTGACTACATTCGATCCGACCCTAACCGACCTGACCCGAGGCAATTCGATAGCAAGAATGGGAACACGCTAGTGAGCGTAGTTGCAGTTTGGGCGAACGTCGCGAATTGGATATGCGATCGCATACAAGTTTTGTTTGGCACACAGCGTCGTCACCCGACCGCTATTTTTAAAAACACTTTCACTGACAGGACGCGCCTCCGATCGATCACTGAGTGCTTTTCTGGATGTGTTAAGACGTAAAAAAAAAAATCACTGCATTGCTCTAAAGAGTTCATCAAGACGACAGACACTTTTTGATACAAATGCGTTCTCGGTTGCGTCGTACCACTCTACCATTAAAGTGCATTTCGCTTAGCGCAAACCCACGGCTCATAAATCTTACTGTAATATATTGATACACCTATGAAATAATTTAATGCTTCAAAACTCACTCGCATATCAACAAACTATTATTCAAACGAATTAAATTTTAACAATTTATGAAGTTCTGACTAACCAAATATTGAATTGAAACTATTTCGATACTGCAGTTTTACATCTCATAATTTGAACAAAAGGAAAAAAAGGCTAAGACATATGGAAACGATGACTGCTTGGTTCACATATGACTGCTTTACAAGAAATTTTGCGAGGACGTCTCATCATTCGAAGTAGTTGTTTGCTGTGCAAGCATAACGAATCCAAATGAGAAGTTGAAACCGCTGCCAATCGATTTAGCAGACTTTCGTATAAGTGTGAAGCAAAGACTGTAATGTGGCATGAGGATCATAAGGAATGAAATAAGAATAAATTTATTTGAAAAAAAACAGAATGATTTTTTTCTAAATATACAAACAGAAGACAGAAATTCCCTCTTAATTTGCCGGGCTAAAATGGAAGAAAGAATTTCTGAAAGCGAAACTTTGACTCTGATAGAGATTCGCTGAGGTAGGTAAGTGAATGAAAAGTTTAGTGAAGGGGATGAGTGAGCAGCTTCAACAAAATTTGAGGGCGACATTCGTAGAGGAAGTGAAAGGCGTAACACTGCAGCTGCGCTCAACGATGAACTATTAAAGAAGGATGGAAGGCTCACGTATAAAAGCAACGCGTCAAAAATGATAAACTGACGACGTGCTGCATCGACAAAGTCAAATCCTTGAAACGATTGCCTGAGATGCACTGGTAACACTTTTGCAAAACGTGTTTCACCTTTTAAACGTGTGCCTGCTTATTTCCCCGATTAAATTTCACGTTCCACGATCTGTGTTTCAGCCTCTCAAAGAGTATCAAAGCAAAAAAAAATCTTCACGGCAAGAGAAAACAACCATCGACGAGCTCCTAACAACCTATACTAGTATTCTCAAATTGATGACTCCACTTTTTTCAATCGCTATTCTCCTGCATCAAACAATTTGTCGTATTTTACTCAGTACTCAGTATCCTTATAACTATTCACACTAGATAAGAAAAAGCTGCTCACTTGGAGTTCATGGTGAGTGCGAAAAAAGTTTTAAGTGAATCAGTGTAACAAGAGTAATTTTTAACGGTTTCTTTTGAACGGTCAAAAGATAAACGACAAAAAAATGATTGTGATATCTTTCATTATTTCCTCGCTCTTCGCATTGCGGCATAAGTTTTAGTGGAAGCTTGCTGAATAAAACATTAAACGAAACCTAAGAAATGTGAACAGTTGGGTAGCAATGAATAGTTGGCGTTCGCTGTTCCTCAGACTGAGATTATCAAAACGGATTAAGGTGTTATGTTTTGTGTATGTTTTCAAGCATGAATTGACTGAGTCCTCTTGATGTGCTTAAGTAAAATGCATCAGTTGTACAACAACATTACTTACCTCTTGTGCACATCCTGTGGTACCATACTGGGTTTCTTAAACGGTGACGAACATACACGATATAATGAATAAATACTGCTTAAGCATTGTACTCTTATTTCCTTTTCGCTCTTCTGGCAAAGACCGAGTTTTAGCCGCACAAATGGAATCTCAACGGCAAAAAATTCCCTTTACTCTAAAAATAGGATTTCCTAAGAGTGTGGTGCTATTTGTGGCGGTCTCTGTTTGCCTCTCCTCTTCCGATTCTCTCCTCATTTACGCTAATTGTGCCTTTTGTGAAGACAAGAATGATGCAAAAAAATAAAACCTCAACAGTATCGAAAATCACCACTGAAACTTGGGACAAGAAGTGTGATATTTTTTTTCCAGAAAAGCACTTCGATGAGAACACTCCGCTGTGAAGCATGAGGACAGAAAAAGCCGTTTACTATTTTCAGCTTAAAATGATACAGGCATTTAAATGCTATATGCGTAAAAAGGATAACGCATACTCATAAGTCGCCCATTTAAGCTTGCCCTCTCGAAAGATAGCAATTCCCTTCATGCGTGTATTCTGATGATCCAGGAGTGCTCTTCTTTCATGCTCGCGAAATATCCTTCTTTTTGGTGTCTCCGGATTCGTCTCGAGTTGGAAAATCCCCTTTCTTTAAAGAAAACTTGCATGAATAAGGTAAATTCTTTAGAGAGAGGGGAAGAGGTAAGGGAAGAGGGAGAGGGGGTTAATCCTCTTCTCGTATACATATACAATATGTCGTTGGGCGATCATGACAACTAAGAAAGAATTCGATTTTTTAAATGGAGGACGTGTCTTTTCTAATGAGAACAACCTGGAACCTTCTAGAAGAGAACTTTCAGAATTTCTCTCACTCCGTTTTAGACTATTTCGTCAACTGTCTTATGGATTTCCCGAAACCCGCTTCGATCACCTAACGAAATGAGATGAATCCAAAATCGAGTAGAGCTTGATTACCTCATGACGTCATCTCTCACCGCTTTTACTTAGGGAAGGCAGGTGGAAAGTGGAAAGGGGAGTGGGGAGTGGGGAAGCGGAGAGAGTAAGGGAAGGGGAAGGTAAATTGTGTAAACTTCCATCATAGCGTCATTAACGAATTGCAGGAAATCAAAATCGAGAAATGCGGTCCATCTGGTTAGCCATTAATTCCCCCTCACTGCCCTTCCCATGCCATTATTATCGGAGGTACACGTGGAAGAGGGAGCATGGAAACCTATGAATCTTCATTTTAGCCTTATTTACGAAAAAAGATAGTAAAAAAATCGAGGTATAGGGTTCTTTTTACTCTGGGTCAATCATTTTGCTCCATCACGCGCCTTCTTAACGTGTCAAACTTTTCTTTATGCTTTCTTCACGTTGATATCACTTTGTCTTACCGCTTTCTTCGAAGTTGTTTCACTGCCGAAAGGGAAAGAATTTTATCCCAATGTGCCTGCGTTGGGGAGAAAGTCAGTATGCCTTGTCAAACCCCATGAACACTTCTAAGCCAAAAAAATTCAAGAAGTATAGGACTATTTGGGAAAGTCAAAGATTTGAATGAGGTTCGGTTCATGGACCTAAGCATATGCAAAATTTGATAACGTATTTTCGGTGGGCGAGAAGCTATGCAAAATTGAGCGGCAAAAGCAGAAAAACATGCATGCAACTGTAGACAACGCTTTCTGGAAACGATCGATGCAATTTGAAGGGGTATTGCGGCTTCTATACAAATATCTCCAGTAACAAAAATAAGCATTTGGTATCATACACCAAAAAACACTCCACTCAATGCGTTCGCGCAAAATAGGCACCACTGGGCTTTCATTCTTCTGAGACCTGCTATAATCATAATTACTCCACTCATACGAAAACTCAGACTTAGGGAACCAATCACAAACTTAAGAAAATATTCAAGAGTTTTTTCTGAGTAACATGAATAATTAGAACTTGGAAGCACAGATGGATGAAAAGATGAATAAATTTCATGGTAAAGCGCTCAATTAGCTACAGTCATCGACAGCCTCTAACCGGCAAGACTGTAGAAACAGAAGACTGTAAAAACCTCCAGGTAGATGATGCTATGGTCCCAAAGGGAGCACTCCGCAAAGATGAACATGCAGAGATGCAATTGAATTGAGAAAGATTGCAACACAAGAATTAATTCATAAGAGTCTCCAATATACTGCGTGCAATGCGCCCAATCATCGGTTCTGGAAACCGGAAAAGCGTGATAACTGCTTGCAGACGGAGTTTCTTTCGTGCCTCACTGTGAGCATTTTTTCGACAAATTGCACAACCAATTTGATGAAATTTCTATGAATGCGCACTTTAGCCGACACAAGCAACAAGAAATAAATATGAGGCGAACATACACATGTGAACGAGCTCACTTTTCGGCTAGTTTTAACTTGTGTCTGTTCCAAAGGCCTGCCATGTAAACGGTCTTCTTTCCATTAAACAATGACCGAACACGCCACGTCGATGTTATGCATTAAGCATGAACATGGCGAGCGCTTTCTAAGTTTAATGTAGGTTTTGGTTCGTTGAGGGTCTTCTCATGGCACTGAGAGATTTATTAAAATATCTCAGCTATCGGAGCATGACAAGTTATGTTAATTTCAATCGGAAAAGAAAAACGGTCAGCGAAAACGGTTAAGCCCAGCACATTGGTTGATGAATTTTTTTCTTCCAGAGAGCTTTATTTCCCACTCCAGCCTTTACTGTTGTAAAGCCATTTTGAAAACGCTGCCTTCTTACACGCCCTACGATGAAGATTTGAAAAATGTTATTAGTTACATTTCAGTTAAAGCTTGCGCTAAAAACTCAACTAGTTGTGCGAGTGGCAAATTATTCAGAACGACTCTGATGAACGCATAACATTTTGGTGGAATAGAGGACGCTGAAAGTGAAAGGATAAAAGTAAGGCGTGGTTGGTTGAGAGCATCAAACGAGCCATCGATGCTGCAAAGAACTAAGCGACACTCACAGGCTATTGGCCAGCAAATGGTCAATATAATTTCATGTATGCTAACGAGAAGAAAGAAGGTCGCGATAGCTGCCAGAAAATTTGCAAAAATTAGACAATTTAGGCGCTAACCAGGAGTGTTACCGCGAAAGTGTTTCATTGAGGTCAAAACTTGTGGACAGTAATAGGATCAAAATGAGAATTTTGCGCGCATTTTGCTCGCCTTTACGCTTTCATGGAGCCAAAATTTTTAAGGTGCTACATCAATATTTAAAAACCTTACTTGGTTCACTCTGGTATAATTACCATATGAGAATGTGCTACTAAGTTTTGACAAACGAAGTTACTCAGCAGCAGTGCAACACGAACGTCTCCGAAACATTTCGCCTCATTTTGCACGCCCTCAATAAAACTGCATCAAAAATTTGTCTAGAAACTGTTCTACACTAATACAGTCTAAAGAAACTGGCTCACGTTTAGAGCCGCTGCGATATAAATCGATCTATACGCTATGTATCTCAAGTTTTTCGCGGCAGCATTTTTGCAGATATTTTCCGAACAGTTGAGTTGTGCGAAAACCTATGCGTTCAGAAACCAGCGCGTGATCAGCCTTGGAACGACAAAGAAATATGAGTAAGAATTAAACATTATGCAAACAAAATTTTGCAATTTTGCGGAAATTTCCATAGTAGGCCTAACGAATTGCGCATTATTCCGAGACATGTGTGATGATTTCGCAAGATTTGAACGCAATGAGGGTTTCTTAATATATTTTGATATAAACCGTTCGATTCAAAATTTCGACATTGCGAATGTCAGCTACCATATGTTTGCACCGCACACCTCAAAACTGCCGTCTCTTCCAAGTTTCGGCCTATGAACACGTTGGGTGATTATAGCGGCGTATTACATAACCAATTCGTCGCCACTGAACTGGAAGGAGTGAAGACAACACATCAACTAGGGAATATGCGTCATGAGACTGCCACAATATGCGTTTGCCAATTCCGTCCGACAAACTAATCGGCCGTGCGAATGTCCGAAATAACCGTACACGCATATTAACTCGCAAAAAACGATAGCATTAACGTGGGTAGCAAAAAAGCAATTTTAAACCCCTAGTTCATTTTGCAACCCACGATATAGAATAGTTGCCCATCTATGACAGCTTCTCCCAGGTAAGAATAGATGATAAACGAGGGAGGAGTGAAGGAGCGAGGGAAGAGGCGAGGAAGAACGAAAACGATGTTAGCAGAGACATTAATATATTCTTGACGACCGTTTAATGAGGAACTGCAATGAGTATGCATAAAGGTGAAGCGAACGCACTAAAAAATGTAGTGCAGTAGGTGAACGAGTTTCGCGAGACAACCGGAGCCCACACAACACATACAACAAAGGCGACTGTTACGCAACGAACTGCGAGAAGCACCGAGCTGATCGTGGCGACGAAATCGCGCCTGGCCTAATGCGATGGCGCCGAAGGTCGTTCGCTCCATTAGAAAGCTCAACAACGCCGACGAAACTTTTTATGTGGCAACCTTCCCTTTAACGGCTAACGACTCCGCACGCTCACATTTACTTCCACACACAACCATTCATGGGTTCGGCGCTCGGTCATCAGCACTGCAGCCAAGGTTGAGTGTGATCGAAAAGTCAATAAAATTTAGCTTCACTCATAAATGAGTTAGGACTTCTAAACGAAATGAACGTTTTCATTAAAGCGAAAGTTACTTTAGAAGTGCTTCAAATTCTAAAAGTGAAACCGACTTTGCTGTATTAATCCATAATGCGCATTACACAAATCCCTAAACAGCAACACGTAAATAAGAATGCTATTATTATTTCATTTAAGGCATCGATGGTATCAGAGTGACCGCCGCTGAAAGAAGAACAGTGACGGCAGCGTTCGAGATCATTCTTTTTCATCAAAATTCGGTAACTACGGTATGCATGCACATACATGTACTCTCCCAATAGTATACATAGCCAAAGAGCGCTAAAACTGAACTGAAATCTCCGATGAAGCTTGATTTTTTTTAGCGCTGCTCGCTCGCTTTAAAAATTTCCGTTTTAATTCATTTTCCCCAATTTGAAAAAAAGCATTAATGTTGACAGTTCTACCGACTGCGAGAATATTTCAGAAACAAAGTGGCTTAGCTTGCTTGTTAAAAAATTCACATGGTGTGCCAAGGCACGGAAGGTCCTTTGGCCGCGCGAGTATCAACAAAAACCTCTCATTCAAACGAAGTAGTAGAGAAATAGAGATAGAAAGCTATAGTGTGGCATGAGCAAAGTATCAACGCTTGGAATCCTCTAATCCCATTCATGCTACCAACTTTCTTTTAGTTCTGCGACTTTTCAAACCAATAGAGCATGATGGCGATATGTAAAAACGTCTTAGCAAAAACTTGAGCATGCCAGGAAAGTTGGCTTCGTCCCGCATCGACTGTATATCTCGCAGAACCTTTCCTGATCGTTACTATGCATTGGGGTAAGCTGCATGCAGTAAAAGTGCACTTTTGCTCCGATCTCCACAAATACATCTTTGACTTCATTTGGCAGATCAAGCAATTGGAGCGCCCAATTAGATGACTGATCCGCGATAGAGCATTTAACACAAAAAAAGGCTTGGTCACAGCTAATGACTGATGAAGGGAACTGAACGACGAATTATGCATCTTATTCAATAAAAAACCAATAATATGAACAGAACGGTTATCGAGCACAGTCTTAGGCGCAGATGATCGGGTCACGTACTATTTATGAACAAAACAATTTGTTGTTGGGAGGAGGTCATGCAGCTCTGAACTTGATCAAGTCCAGACCGACTCCATCATCTTAAACGACAAACTGCAAAAAATATCTGGCGATGAACTTTGAAAATGAGAAGTGAGACAGAGCGGATCACAATTCGTTTCCCTGCAGCGATAGAACCACGCAAAAACACTCAAAAACGCTCGTAACGACATCAGTTAAGCACTTGCAGCATTCGCTGCGCAAAAGCAAACTCTGCTCCACACCCATACGTCCAACTCCCAAATCACAGATCGCGATCGACGCCTTCCACACACACCAACCGACTGGGTTCTTCACAAAGGCATCAAATTGAAAACAAGTGCAAAGGGTACGAAGGGACTCCAAAATTTGCTGGCATGATGCGTCGTGTACACTTCAGCCGTAAAATATTGACCGGCTGCATAAATATGCAATAGCAGAAACGCTTAATGGCGCAAGACAACTTGTTTGCCTCAAATAGGATAAACGAATGGAACTAAGGCTTCAGAATACTTATCCTTCCGCCTTTTTAAATATCGCAAGCAGAAAACATCCACCAAACTGACACGAGAGCGTAATCATGCACGAACAAAACGTGCATTTAACTCGTACGTCTTTATAAATGAAGATTTCTAAAGAGTGGATTAAACAAACTTCAATTTATGGCAAATGAAAATAGAATGAAAATTGACGAGCGCGAAATGAAGTGAGAGTCGTGCGTGATTTTTCACCTTATTTTTGAAGGAAATTTTTGAGCGCCGTTTCATACTAAAAGTTATGCACACATCAACTCATTGCGCCAAAATGAAGCTTGTGTAGCTCATTGAAGTGACTTGCTTGATTTCTTATATGCAAGATAGCAAAATAAAAGATGTGTTTGTCGAAAGGCAAAATTCGACAAGTCAGTTGACAGTTTTAAATGTATGTGTGTGTATGTCTGTGTGGCAAGTTGCGCAACGTAGGCGAGGCAATAATTTTTTAAAAGAACAGGAAATAGGCAGGGGTACGAGTACACAAATGCACAATCGACGTCGACGGTGCACTTTTGAGAATAGTGCATCCGCGCAACATGAAATCGTCTGCGAGTACAGCAGGAAGGAAACGACACTATTTTGCTGTTGAACTGGTTCATAATTGGGTCCAATGCCTCATCCTCGGCGGTTCAACTACCATGCCACCTGGTTATAGCATTTTATTCGCCTTTTTCGTCCTTTCGCTTTCTAAGCCAAAGTCTAAGCCGTTAAATCAGTCATCATCTGAAAAGTCCATGCATTCAACAACATTTCTGTGCGTTATTTTCATGCTGGCCGAAAAACATCAGCAAAAAAAAGCTTAAGCAGGACACTGTCAATTCAGATGATCAATGCAGCACATGCCCATTGCTTGCGAAAACCATTCAGGGAAGATGCATCATCTTATGAGCGTTGCACGACAATTCACTGCCTATACGGCATAACATTTGCGAGCTTGACTCAACGCTGAACAAAAACACCCTTTCCCAATTTGGCGTACGTTCCGAACGAACGCTCACAATTATGTTGAAAAATTCATTTCGTTAACAGCAATCGTGGTGACCGTAATGCTTCATCAAAGTCGATATGATCATGTAAGTGTAACACTTACTCTTCATTAAAATCAGATGTGGCTATGATTTCCCATGCCCCTACCCGTCCCCGCACCCCACCCCTCGCCACTACTATTGCTTGCACAACTTAACTGCCTATCCTTTCATCCACCCGTAAATATTCGTTACGAATGAGAGATTTCAAATTTAAATTTATTTGGCTCAATACTCACCAGATGGAGTGGTCGGAAATAGCTGCAGTTTGATTTGGAAGTTATCGAAAATAAGTAGAAGGACGGCTATGTATTATTCAAAATGAGATAATCCCACATTTGGCCAGCGTTGTATATGGGCCAGTTATTTTCCTGTTTTTGATGTTGTGTGCATGCGTGCGTGCGTACGTGCGTGTGGGCGTGTGTGTGTGTGGTGTGTGTGGTGTGCGTGTGTGTGGTGTGTGTGTGCGTGGTGTACGTGTGTGCGTTTGGTGTGTATGCGTGTGGTGTGTGTGCGTGGTGTGCGTGTGTGTGTGTGGTGTGTGTGGTGCGTGTGAGTTGTTTAAATTCTCGCATGCGATGTCCAAAAGCTCCCTCTCGAAGTTGTGGTGTGAATCGTCGGTGTTGACCGAGCGACGATAATATCACATTTGAAGCTTTGATTCTCTTAACCCAGGGCAAACTTGTTGTCTGTATCCCTCTGAAAATAGCGCAAAGTTCCTGAATGCAGGACGAAGGAGTTAGCCGGACGGATGAGTGCTAGATGAGAAAACCAGCGACTAGTTTTAGCATTTGCCGATCACCCGAAACAAATCAGGTTATCATGAAGAACTAGGGATGCACTGATGATAGTGTTCAGGATGTGAAAAAAACGAAAGATTTGCCGGAATTTTTTGACAAAATTTTCAGGCTGACTTCCAGTTCTTCTCTGATTCTCTGACTTGTCGGCTATCAGCTGATGAAAAGCAGTACTATCAGTGAGCGTTTGCGGGGTGCAAGCAACAAAGATGTACGGATTCCCGAAAGGAATTTGGATGCATAATAAGCGTTGCCCCAAATGCGCGATTACACTATTGCAAAGCATACGTTTACTGTCGTCAATACTTGCTGCGAATTTCGTTTTTGTTCGTTTATGCCATTTCTGAAGCTTCGAAAGGCCGTTTTTGCGCGTCACCAAACGTTTCTGTATGAGATCTACGAATATTATTTTCCGTTTGGTAGCATTTGCTGTTTGTGCGTTTAGATCGTGCATTCATGCGGAATATGGCCAAACATTTTTGATTAAACAATATTTCAATTTGAACTAGGCGGTTCCATCGAATTACCATTAGATCTCGCAAATCAGCTCAAAGCTTGCGTCGTTTACCACAATGAAAAGGTTTTCATTTAGAGGTTTCGCGCTTACAAATTTCGGCGCCTTCGAAAAAAGAATATATATTGGAGGCCTGACTCCTATCTTGGAAACACTGAGTTTATAAATTCCCATACTTATAGGAAGGAATCAAACATTCGAGGAGAACTAGTATTAAGGGAGCGGGAAGCTTATTTTCCATGACTAACGATTCTCCCATCATCAATTGTAGTAACATGTGTCAGAATTGGGATTTCAGATCCATTCATGAAATTTACTCCCTTATCTATGAAGTGGATAGGCCAAAGTTACTCATATTCTCATAGTCGTAGTGTGCGCACACAGTTCGCCTTCGTAAACTTCTGTCTTCCCCTCCTCCGCCATTTAAACTTTTTGGGATAAAAGTTCGCAAAAGCCTGCCATGAATTCAGTACCCCTTATGAATAACCTTCACTTTACTAATAGAAATTTGACCCTCCAGTCCCGGTGATTAGCTGGAGATGTGAGAGAGACCTCCCACGTCGCCAGCCGTCGTGCTGCTCTAAGTCAGCTGACTGGCTGCTGTTCAAGCAATCAACACAGGACCTAAGCGGGAGCTATATTCAAAGCTTGTAGGCATGGAAGTGGAAGGTAATAAATACTATTGTAAGGAATCGGCGCATATTCGAGCTCCCATCCGTTGACTGAAAAGCGGAATTTTTTTGGAGCACACAGCTCACGAAAAGCAAACGTCTCAAAGTGTGCCAGAGAGTATTTTCGACTTGTTTTACGAAGCAGTTTTTGTTTTTACGCTTGAAAAAAAGGAAACATGCAAAAGTCCTGAAAAAAACGTTGTGTGTTATGCAGAAAAAAAAACCAAAATAATGGAAAGCAATAGGCTACAGAGTAGGTAGGCGCACAAAGGAATTATGCAAAGGAAAATGAATAGTATCTGTTTGGAAATAAATTAATTTGGCCGAGCAGGGAATGCTTCAAGCGTTCAGTTCTCATTCAGTACAATATCCTTTGTTGTGAGAATTTTAAGCGGAACGGATTTCAAACGTTGTTCTACCTTTCAGAAACAATACTAGTGCATATTATTGTGAATTTTCATCAAACTCCCTCCGCGTGTATACTCTGCGGGAATGAAAATTGTTTAAGTGCATCGCGGTGGTCAGAGGTTCGATTCAGCTCTTATAAATCATGCAAAATTTTGCCTTTATTCTGCACGATTCCAGCGTATGCACAAAATTCTTCTATTAAGCTTCTTCTTCCGGAGATTGTTGTAGTAAGGAAGCGTATGCAGAACTCTTTGTACACGTTTGCTGCGACATTTCGTCAAGAAATGTTTTAACGTTTGGTTAGCTAAGAATGTGATGAGAGTTCAAGTGACACGTAATCATCACAACTTCACAAAAGCCACCCGACGATCTCCCTTCGCTGTTTTGTTTATCAGAAGCTCTATGACTAGGAAGCTAGGAAATCCAAGTGCGACTTCTCGAAAGTTGAACTTTGATCATCGAATAAACTTTCATCACGAAAACGGATGCTCGAAGATAAACGATGAGTTGCTGATGAGTTATGCACTTTGCCATTCTTACTCGACAATAATTTTTTATGCATATTTCGTTTTTTAGGAAAACAGATGTGGCACCCACAAGAGGAAAAAACTTATCGACAAAATGAAACACCGACAGCAAAAGAAAAAACGATGGATGGCCTTTTCGACGCAATGCGAACCGGGTTGAAAGGAATTTTAATTGGAGCATTATTAATTGGAATCGAAAAAGAATTTTTTTTTGAAAGGCGAAGTAAAAATGCTCATCATAGCGTTTGATCGAAATAAATCTTTTACCTAATGGCGAAGCGCAGCAAAAGCGCAAATAGATGTGAGATGGAGTCGTTATTCATCGACAAGGTGAAGTGCAACACTTATAAATGTGCATTATGCATAGGCTAAAAGAGCTTCGCCGACGCTCTCAACTTCAAATAGAAAATGTTCGACGCAACACATACAGTTTATTTTTAAAAAAGTTCTGGACGCGTTCAGGGATGGATAGTACTGTTTTATTTAGAAGTGATTATTTTGCTAACTATGAACTAACTATGAACTCTGCTGATATGAGCGCCTAAGGCACTGATATCGGAAACCAAAGGCGTTCTTTTTTGTTCTCATCGTATCCGGACGTTCTTTGCAGCATCATTTACTGCAAATGAGCAAATAAAATGTTTTACGATCCTGCGTAACAACATTACCGTTCAGATCATCGCTTTTTTTCGGAATCATAACACTTGTTCACGCCAATATTCGTTAGATTTGTTACACAGGATGCGATATGTTGAGCAGTTCGTTTAAAAAAAAAAAAACGAAAGATTACTACACTGTATTTGTTAGATTTACGACATCAAAATAGATGTGATAGTTAGTTAATCATCAGATTTGCGTTTTAATTATGGTGGATTTCATTTCATCGATTTATTTTTCGAGTCTATCTTTTGAATTTTAAGTACGAAGCCTCTTTAATTCAACTAATCCAAGCATAAACGTATGAATAAATTGAACGGCTGTGCAGACGGACATATGAAAACAAAAGAGAAGAAGACGGAACAACTCACTTAATTTTTCTTTAAGAAAAATGATCACAAGTTGCATACATGACAAGGTGAGTTTTTTTTTCTCGGTTTTGTGAAATGAGAGTTCATCGATGGATTTGGCAGAAAGAGAGTGTCCTCCAAAGGGAAACAGCTCATGTAAAATGAGTGAACGTGTGTGAATGGCGAATTTGAATCGAACACAATGCTCTATGCAAAAACAAACCTTGCTTGTGGCATGTTTCTCTTCTGAAATGAACGCTCAAGGCGTTTGCCTGAAGATTCGCCTCCAGCAACGCATGCGATAGCGCACTCATTATTGTGACCGTCGTGAATCGACCCTTCATGCCCACCGTACTGTAAATAAGTCTCTCAAATGATCGAAAAGCCTCGAAGGCGAATTTGTCGCTTCGTAGCGATCATCCACTTTGCCGCTTTCACTTCTTGTCGCTACGTTGTCGACGCTTTGTGAATCTCCAAACTCGCTCCTCCACTTATCCTTTTCCATTTCTTCAGTTTTTCTAGTAACTTATCGATATTGTTTTGAAACTAAATAGGCGCCTTCTCTAATCGTGATCGGGTTCATACCACCATAGAAACGTTCAAGTAAAAGTTGTGTTGTTTTCAAACAACGTGCATTCGGGCTTAATTTTAAGTTTTTTTCTAAAACGAAAATCAGTGTTGTCTGCGCTGGAGATGATCGCAGCTTTTGAAAAGCGATGTTTTTTTTCGGAGAAATCTCTCTAATCGTGATCGGGTTCATACTACCATAGAAACGTTCAAATAAAAGTTGTTGTTTTCAAACAACGTGCATTCGGGCTTAATTTTAAGTTTTTTTCTAAAACGAAAATCAGTGTTGTCTGCGCTGGAGATGATCGCAGCTTTTGAAAAGCGATGTTTTTTTCGGAGAAATGGTACAAGTGCCTGTGAATCGAGTCTGAACATCCAAAAAGTATAAGTTGAGCAGATATACACATTCTCGCTCCGATTCTTGAGCAAAGTACTCATTGCTAAGAGAGTGAAATGAATCTCTTCATTACTGCGTTTTTTACCCGTTTATTTGCTAGTGATGCTACTGTTTGTGCGACAAATACATGAAGTTTTCACCATTCCCCCTTGTCACATTCGATTTCCTTCACGTCTTCTCTTATTTTTCGGTAAGGCATTTCAAAGGTACATAGCCATAATTTTGTGCAAATTTCTTCAGTTTGTAAATTTATATGGCTGTAGCGTTGAGCGTAACTGCTCATTCGTTTCATTCCAGCCCAAGCGCAATCACCGCTCGCTTGTATATAGGACAGGATTACAATTGAGAGTTGTCCGTCGTATTTCAGTTCAGCTTATTTAAGCACATCTGAAGAGCCTCTATTGAACACTGTTCCTAAATGCGCAGCTAGTTTGATTTGTTGCCGTTTATGCATGATAACGGATTATTTACGCTGAGATATGCTAATCACATCTTGTACCACTTCCGTCACATATAATGGAGCAAAACTCAACTTTTTGCTAAGTTGACTTAATTTGGCGAAATGTCTCATAACGGCTCAAAGAATCGGAACTTTGTGACATAAAGTTTTGTTCAATCGTATGTGTCGCATTGCAACATTTAACCAGCATATCTCAACATACATTCTTTCGTTAATTTTTGTGGTTAAATGCCGATCATCAATGCTACTCAGGTTATGCGTTTTCAAAGACTCGTCCAACTTAATTATGAAAATATCCAACTGGCGTCTTAAAATAACTAAGCATATTTCATGTTTGGCAAGAATGCAATTGCGTTTTCTTTTTTTTTCGAAAATGTACCGATTGCATTGATAGGAAGAGACCGACCACCCATTGATGCTTGTTTTTCTTTCCGTGCATTCGTTGAGATAGTTTTATATCCCAGTTTTGTAGATTTTAATTCGACTTCATTTATTCTTTAGGAGGATTATTAGTGCAATAAACGAAATCGTTACACAAAATGTCTCTATCGAAAATAACCGAACAGCTCATCCAGCTACTTATAGCAATAGTTGGAATTCTGAAGTTCACTTTTATAAATCAACGCTTATGTAAAGATGGTAGGTATCTCATATTTTCAAATTTTAGCGATATATTCTATAAGATAAACGATCAGAAGAAAGTTCACTAATTTCGAAGTATTGCAGTGAAAATTCGTTGTCCTGCTTACAGAAAGATTCGCTCCAATTTCATGAAACTTCGGAGCGAACAGTTATGTTTTGTTTAGCGCGTCAAAATTTTTAGCTGTTATCACAATATCGCTTAAAGCTTCACTCAACATTTGGCAGAGCTAACATGGAAGGAATATACGTCAAAAACGCCCTCAAATCGATGAATACTTTTTCAGTAGTAATAGGAAATCTTTTTTGTAACAATTTTTTGTATTGTACGCAGAAAAAGTCTATTGAAACCAAAACGACAAATTTGTTTGTTTTTAGAGAACTGTGAAAATTCTCACATAGTTTTCTCTTTCAACTGGCTGCGGCAAAGTTGTGGTGGGGAGGGGTTATGATTGATTCGTTTGTAGGCTTCCAAGAGGTTGTAAGGTCATTCTGATGCTTCATTTATGTTGCATCCATCTTGAAGTAGTGCCATTGTTATCACAGTCGAAAGAATGGAACAGAATTTTTGACCGGCTTTGTAAATTTTGACGGACATGAACTTTCGATATTAAATCGTTCATTGCATGGTAAACTTTGAGCAAACGTTTTTGTGATGCCGCTGTCATGCTTGGAGGTAATGATAAATCACTATCATGCTGTGGCAACAGATGAACGTTTGCAATTGGACGTAGATGATGTGTGTGAGTTAAGGAACTCGATGATCGATCGCTTTTACAGCCATCATCCCTTTTAACGCAACAAAATTTTTGGCGCATATCACACGTCATCCTCTTTTAAAAAACGGCTGCTTGCATCGTTTGCTTTAGGAAATATCTTCTTTTGTCGTTAAAAGTTCGATTTGATGTTAGCTAAAACATTGCTTGGCAAATAAAGTATTCTTTTTTTGCATTTTTATCAATGAAATACGATGACCTAGTAGGTAAACGTCGACGATGAGAATGCAATAACATAGCCGCCATATATGATCAACTAAATTAAAATTATCTACGAAAAAACATCGCACGTATAGAAATAACTATGTGCTATTAAATCTAGCCGTTAAAACTACTTCAGATACAAAAAGGGATTACATTCGCTATTGTGAAAAATAGACGGGGCGCCGCCATTCCATTTTATTGGCCATTTATGCGATCTTCAAGTTAGCAAACGATTCGATGACGTTTAATTTGGCAGTGCACAACAGATTTTAAGACTGTCATAACAATCGGATAACTAATGGCCCATGAGAGGGAAATCAGTTGCATGTGGCAAACTGGCGTAATTCTAGTTCGAGAAAGTTGCTAATGATTGGTCGTTAGCTATTCAGCGACATCTTCTTAAGGTATTCAAAATCTTTGACCCGCGTTAGTTAATAGACAATGTTTGTGTACTATTAATTAAATAGATGCGCAAAAGTGTAAGAAAATGAGGAAAATGGGCGCATGATGCGAAACAGTCGTAGGATGAGTCGGGAAAGCACACAATAAGCAACGTTTGTTAACAATCCAAATGCCAACCAGCCAGCCAGCTACCTTCGAACGTCTACTGGGATGTATGGGCATCAAACATAGTCGTACGATGCGATCCGACGATACTATTGAATAGCGCTTCAACATCAAAACAATATTCTTTAAGAATCGGTGTCGTTTAATTGTTTGTGTATGATCTATAGCGAAAAACGACGAATCTGTCTTCAGGCGTATACTGTCATTTTACGCTCCGCCCCGAACATTTCAGCGAGCGAATCTCGTTCTCGTAATTCCCTCGCCTGACCATTTCTTGCGATTGTTGCGCTGAGTACGGTCAATTGTGCGCTAACCGTGTGCATCCGCACAAGTCGTGCATTTAACAGTCTTAAACGGTTGTTTAACATTAGTTCTCATAAACTTCACATTCCACGATGCTTCATCATTTTTTGCTTCGGAAGTTTGCTTATGAAATTTCTCATGTAAACGCTCAAGTCACGGTTGAAAAAACTTCTTCAACTCAAAAAAAAAAAATCAAAACATATTCTAAGACCTATTAGTATTAGTATCTTGGTTGTCTGCTCTTTTCTTTCGTCATTTCTTAACCTGGGAACATTACTTTCAGTTGCTGCCTCCTTGGTAACGCTAAATATGAGTCTCTTCTAATCAAGCTCTAATGGCGTTTGAAGTGTACCTTGAAAACAACGCATTTATAATCTTCTTATATCGCCAATTCCAATTTGGTACAAAATATGCCCCCCCCCCCCCAATGACTGAAACGTACTTCTTGAATCCGATGGTATCCCTTTACTGAGTTTGATTTGTTTGAATGTATTTCACCTTATCCTTCATTCGCTACATGTTTTTGTCGCAAACACAATTCTCTACATGATGTAACTATGCTAATATCGCTGCCTCCTAAAATGTCTTTCCGCTTTAGTGCTGAACTAATTCGCCCTTCTTATTGTTTTATTTACCATTTTCACCATAACAGATTTACATCACCTATGCGCAATAACGGTCATATCATTAATTCTTCTAACATCGTCGTGTCTTATTTGCGCAAAATGAAACATTAAAGATTATTTCGTTTTGCCTCAATTTACTGATCTACACATTTGTCGGTCATGCCGCAGTAGATATTTGCACGTTAATGGTGCATCTTAATGATAGCTTTCACCATCTAGTTCATTTGCCTTTACTGTCTGCGTTTTTCGTTGACAATTTTACTGCTCATCGTTTTTTCTTTCCTATTTGAACCCTTTTAGCAAACCATTATTAGCTTTCCATTCTTGTTCAGTTAGCTGCTTGAATTGTTGTTCTCTACTTGTACGTTACAAAGGTTTTTAAGAATGTGCCTTTCGTGATTATGTAAAGATTTATTTTTCGATCAGTCTGTTTAGCCCATTTCAAAAAAAGTTCGCTACAAAGGTCTTAGGTTTTCTAGCGGTGATCTTTGTTAAAATATTTGGTCCCTTATTATGGTTTAAATGATCCGCGCTTATTCAAATGTTCGTGTGAGCTTCACCTGGTCGTTTTGAGTGTTTTTAATTTGTGCTCTTGAACTGCGATTGATATATGAACGTTTTTTTCTGGCTTTCCGGAAAGCGTACCGAAATACTGTTGTTTAAGATTTTCTCTTTTTAATGCACACATAGTGCCTCACACATAATAAATAGATTGCTTGAAATATTGTTAAAGTGGCGTATTTTTATTGTAGCGTTTTTCATTGCTAAACGCCTTTAAGCGCTTGTTTAGGCGAACAATATGATGTGCGGGATGTTGCTATAAGCAGCTGCGTCCTAAACTAACACCACCTAAATAATTTTTATGGACTGCTTGTTTCGCCGGAAAACAACGCAATCAGTCAACCGGAAATTATAAACATTTACATACGTAACGATGATTGATTGTTACGTATGTAAATGTTTATAATTTTTTTTTGATTTTGGAAAACTAATTTTGGATTTCATAGTGCCGGCTAGTTCCACATACCCTTGCTAATATAAGTTAAGTTATTTAGAATGTCGATAAACAGGAAAAAGTCGCCGAGTAAATGAATGTCACGTTGCGGTTCGTACAGAACATCTTCAGCAAAGCTTAGAGCAATAACCAGACTCATTCAATCGCTCCCTCGGAATCGCTTTTAGTTTGTTTCAGCTCAACATTTACAAACAAGTTGATGAGCTGTATATAGAGTGAAGCAAAAAAGAAATAGTTTTATAGCAAGAATATTTCCGTTTTCGTTGCATAGCATGCAAACTCTCAACAGTAAAAAAGAACGCATTCTTCCAATACGTGCTCTCGAACGATTAGATTATTGGCGTGCAATGAAATTGTTGATTTTTAGGTTAAAAAAATGCTTCGAAAAAAGGGCACCATTTTCTGCTGTTTTGTGTTACGGAATCGTCCATCACTCAAAACTCTTCCCAGCATCTTTACATACTGTGAGCTCACACTATGAGCGTCGTAATTTCAAGCATATTGAAAGCTGCTTGCTTTCAAACGTCATTCCATTCTGATTAACGACCGGCATGATCTCAGAAACAGCAATCTCGTTCCACCTATTTAATTTTTTTCTAAACCTTTTTGTTGTACTCTAGTTGAACACTTACACAAAATGGTATCCTCGTCTAGTTATTGCAAATCTTTATTCGCAAAAGACAAAATAAAAAAGGAAGAAAAACAACATAAGCAATATCATTAATGAAAAGGATCTTTGCATTAAAAGCACACAAAAACTTTGTGCCCCATAGTCTTTGGAACACCGTCGTTCTAAAATCAATTTCCAAACGTACCTTCAATTCTATTCGAAACTCTATTGACCCCTTTAAAAATTCTATTGAACGATGCATTCAAAAATCTCGACAAGTTGACGACCATAACAATGAAATCAAGTGTATCTCACATCGTAACGGCAACTTTGTTTCTGGAGTTATACGTTCAGTATATTGTTTGCAAGCTAAAAAAGGATGTTCAGAACGAAAATGCAGCAGGGCTCCGAAGGACCACCACCACCACATCGCGGTCCTCTCACTTCAACGCCAGTCATATCGAACAGTCTGAAGCGGTCATGGCAAGACATGGTAAGTCGGATGCTAATTCTGCTTTACGTCTACCGACTCCGGAGTAATTCGCTTTTAATATTGCGAATTGCACTATACAGATGTACAGTTGAACGACATTCACTCTCTCAGCTTCACAGCACTTTTAAACTTTTCTCTTTTATGATATGATAGATTTCCTCTTATACCCCATACGGAACGATTGAAGAGAAATTTACGATGACCAATGCTTCACTTCACTTTTTTTCTCAACCTTTTTCGTTCCTAACGTGTAGCAGATCGTTGCGTTTCTTTTTGCATGTAAAATTCCTAATTCGGTTCAGTTCCACGCTTTGTTGCAGCCATCTGGAAGTTCCAAATCGTTCGTTTTGCTTCGTCCCGTAAGAAACGTTTTGCATGTTTCCTGGGTGCCACAAATGTCTGAGTGCGAAATTTTGAGGGATTCAAATCATCATAGTCATTTAGTGTGCACGTGATAGAAATTTTAACGCTTGTCGAAGGTCAAGTATATTCTCGAATTGCAGCCACCTGAGGCGTAAAGCACATTTTAACGCGCGAATCTAGCGCATATGAGCAACTCGTTGAGGAATCATCAGTTTCCTTACTACCATCACTTTCGTCGCTTGCTCGTGTTCGTACTGATGGCGCCACTGAATTAGTCTTTTCACCCTTCTCCCTCCCCCATCCCGTGTACAATTAACAGGCAAAAAGATTACGATATACCTTGTAATAATAGGATGCACGCGCTCTCTTTTTCACTCTTCAGTGACTGACGATGACCATCACTGAAAATCTCTCATCTCCCAACCTCGGATATTTTTTTAACAGCGCATAAATGAAAAAAAATTATTGCGGAAACAATCAGTGATCTTCGAATTCAGCGTCAAAAGCACAGAAGGTTAATCGCGAGACTAATTACATAGCGGCTTTAAAGTTCAACTTTAGCAGTTAATGTCAACCCATTCAACACTTCATAAATATGAAGAAAGTTGCAAATGACGTTACGAAGAGGTATAAAATCGGCCCCGCTAGGCATCTTTTCGTTCATGCTTTTGGAATGCTTTTCGTCTACCTTTTTGTTTATTTATGAAGTAGCATCCGTTGCGTTTTCGTAATTCGAAATTCTGTTGCCTTTCCGTACCATCCTTGGAACAGGACGAGACGAAAATGTATGGGACGAGTTGCTACGTAAGGAAGCAATGATGACGAAACAGCAGAATTTATGTGAAGATAAAATTTTCCTATTCATTTCTAAATGGAGAAAATACCCGTTCGAACAAGGCGATTTTTTAATCGAAATTCCACTTGAATTTTCGAATTCTCTTAGCTATTCTGCACCCATAAACACGTCTGTTCTCTCTTCTCATTGCATATGTTTCAACGTTTATTCGGTCATATATATCATTATACCAGGCATTTTGCAGGCCAAGATATCAACGATTTCGCCAATCGAGACCAAACGAGCGAGAGGAGGCGGAGGTCAAGCAATGGGCAGATCAGCGGTATTTTTGAACCTCACAAAGCATTCACTACCCAACGCTTCACTGCTATCGACATGACCGCTGTGAATCGTGCATGCAAACGGCTTGTTCACGACAAAGCTTTTCGCTTATTTAGATTGTTAAAGAAATTTCTTCGTTTCGAATCACTTGACATTGACTTATTGTTTACATACTAACAGTTGTTTGCAGTTTGAAGAGTTGGAGATTACCCGAAAAGCTGGAACTGTTTCAGGTGATCGAATCCGTTTCGAATTGAACACTGAACAAGTATGTGAAATCGTAAACGGAATACTTAGTTTTATACAAAATTATTGTTGTTTTTTAGCTAGTTTCTAAGATGCTTTCCTAAATTCTCTTAAGGCACAGTGCTGCAGCGTTCGCAATATTACACAGTGTTTCCATTAAAATGGTACTTTTCAATATTTTTTCGATTACGAATACAACTATTGACTCATTTTTTGAAAATAAAAAACACATTGGTCTCATCACAAAAGCTATTTTATCTCTATCTCCTCCAAATAGCGTGAAGCAGCTATATAATATAATAGTTTAGATTTCAAATAGTTTCCCTATCAAACTCAGCAGCTTGTCAGCAAACCGCTGAATTTGCTCCATTAGAGTAACTCCATTGGTGGCACTCACGAACAGAATAATTTGATTTTAGCGGAATAGCTTCGACGGAATGAAGACTATATGAGGCGATCTTTGCGAACAAATTGAAGAATTAGTTTTCAGGAAAACATACCGCCATATCCGGAATACCTGGGTGGTTCATCTATGAGTCTTTCTATGGGTGGGCAAAGTACCAGCGGCAGTACCGCAGAGATTCATCATCCACTGTCGGCAATACCCTCCTATTTTAACACACAAAATGCTTTTGGTGCATACTATGGAGCAACTGGCGACGTTCAGCAGGTGTCACTTTCATTCATTATATCAATTGCCACTAGGTACTAACAGACCTTTTTTCGACGAAAATTTGAGTATTGTAAGCGTATGTAAGAGTAGATACATAACTGCAATTTTGTTTACCCTAAGAATTGTTCTTGACTAATGCTGTCTTTGAAATAAAACGAGAGAACACAGATGCAGAAAAAGGGAAGTGAAGCGTCTTCTAACATACAAATTTTTCTAACATACAAATTTTTTTTTCAAAAACTTTTTTAAAAAAAACCAAAAGACGAATTCTAAGTTCGCTTTATTTGGCGTCTAATTAACTGAGTAAATACGATTGGGCTTGGAAAATTTTTATGTCACGAATGTTTGCCGTTAGAAAATAAACTATCCAAATTATCGAATTCTGGAAACAAAAGTTAGTGTTCCAAAACGATGAAAAATATGTTTAGAGCAATTAGTAGATGTGTGGAATTTTTGATCATAGATTATTTGCACTAGTTTTCAGACTAGGTTCGCGTCAACTGCAGAGCCCCCTTCCGAACGTCCATGCGGCGAGGCAGATAGCGGAGTAAGCATTCATGTATTTCGTCTCACCTAAACCGTTATATTAACGCTATTATCAAATAAAAAGATTTCTAGGCGCCAAAATTTTCGTTTTTTAATTTACTTCCAGAAAAAATGCCAAATTATGTTTCAATGATGACGCAAAAGATGATAAATATATACGACAACAATGCTATTGTTTCGAATTATATCGGTGGAATTCCTCGACGTGCTCTGGCAGCTAAGCTGGGCGAATTTTACAGCTGTAATGGAAAAGATCGTCCATAGAAAGAAATAATGAAAATTCAATCAGCCACAAGTAGAATTTGGCGAGAAAAATTTATTGCTCCATATATCAGCGGGATTGTATTTTTACGTATGAGAAAACCTGGGGAAGAGATTCGTTTCGGTCGTAAAGTTTAAATGAGATGGAACAAACACTAGGCGTATAATCTGAACGTTGAACGATTTCTTAATTTATTTCCACGCCAACCGTAAACGATTCGTTTTGTTTAAACATTTTCGCGAAATAGTAACTGACTGATTTCGTCCGTTCTTCTCCTTAATTTCGTATTTTTTGGCCTCGTCCTTTTGCGAATATTTCAGTTGGAATGGGTGAGAAGCGATTTGTGATAAACGGCAGCACGCGTGTTTTATGAATTCAGTTTGTTAATGTTCTCTATTCGTGTATTTATTGATGATTGATCGTGTGCATTGTCACTTAAACAGCTAATGCTGAGGTTTCAGAACTACAGCGACGATCAAGAAGAGGAAGAAGCAGCTAAACGTAAGCTTTTCCCACGATAATTAAAAGTAACTCTTTTAATAAAAAGTAATCGCAGTGCTACGTCTATTAAAAATTTCTCAAGTTTCTCGATTTTAATGTCATCTTTAATGACGCATATTTGTTTTCTGCTGAGCTTACGTTAAAGATGTTTTGTTTGTATGAAAGGTTCTAAAAACGTTTTCCACAACGATAGAATTTCTCTTGCAATCTGCTGCTCAATGTCATTTACATTAGTTTGTCATTTACGCATCCCACACGCTGTTTGTTTAGAAGAAATGCATATAAAACGAGACAAAAGCTTAGTTATATTATGGTTCAAGATTGCCAGCTGTGATAGAAGCGGAGTGCAATTTATTTTGGTTCCTGTTCGCCCTACTGTGACCGGATAATTTTAGTTTAACTTTTTTCTACCTATAGCGTCCACTTCGATACAACGTTATTCCCGTTAGAGTTCAAAGTAATTACAGATCATCCGTCACAACTTCTGACCCATTCTTATAGTATAGTGTTGAATTGACGTCGTTCAATTTCCATTTAGTGCTCGCTGTTCCAAGTTTTCATTGCGAAAGTTATAGAAGGCGAACCGAGTGGAGAGATCTGTGCACCGGTCGAAAGCAGTAGTGGTATAGCGTCGGGTAGTTCGTCACTCGAAGAAACATTCTGTACGGTTCCAGGACGTACCAGTTTGCTTAGCTCCCAACCCAAATATAAGGTCTCTGTTGCCGAGTTGCAACGTCGTATTTCCTATCCCGAATGCCTCAACGCTTCGCTTATTGGCGGTATTCTCAGAAGGTACTCGTTCACGTTAATTATTTAATTATTTTAAAAGCTAAAGTTTCGTCAAATTCCGGGTAGTTATGTTGTCACGGCTGATCACCGACTTTGCTACTATAGTAGCACAATTTCGTATGGCGCTATTCCATTTCATTCCCCGTGGGCAGCAATTGCCAGTTTGTCCGATGGTCTTTTGGTTGTATTTTAAAGAATCATTTCTTCATTTCTCGAATTAGCGTGTCAGCGCGGCTCATTTTCACAAAGAAACATCTTTTGATATTCCTGTCCTCTTGAAGAAATCTTCCGCTCCCACATAATTAGTTCATAGTTCTGGAAATCTATAATAGATCCTCGCTGTTCAGTTACCTATTTCCTTCTTCATCTTCACCTAATTCGTGACAGCTGTAAATTTAAATCGAGAATTCAACACTAACTTTAGAGCAAAAACAAAGGAAGGAGCGAACGCACTTCGCAATCAGTTAATGACGCACGGTGTTTCCCTACCACCTGGACGTCGTCGTGGAGCGAACATCACTGCATTTACTTCACTTGTCGAGGGTACTTTTGAGTGTTCATCTGCTGCATCCGCTTTACGGTTTGCAGAATTTCATGAGGGATGTTGCACGTTGCACTTTCCCTTATTTAACGGCGACATGATTCCTAAGCTTACATGCTTATCGCGCGATCGTTCTATACGGGAGCGGAAGCCTCTTAGCGATTATAAGGCAACCGTCTGAAACGATCACTAAGGACGCTTTCTATTTCTTTGGTATTTTTTATGATCGCCTTTAACCAGTATTATTAGACTGTCGGTGATGGAATGTCTTTAGAAAATCCTAAAGTTCTTTTGTGATACCTTGGTACAGATATCACCGCATAAACACAGTCAAATAACAAAGCAGTCATTATAACTTACCGTTCAGAGCAACCGAGTTTTCGCTAACGATGAGCAGTGTGATTTGCAGAGGAAGCCGATCACCTCGGTCGAGATTTTTCGCAGCTTTGCGATGAGTCGTTCCCATCGCAACAACTCGGCGAATTGCTTACGCGACGCACGCCCCCTGAACAGTCTCTTCAGCGAGCGCGTATGATTCGTGATGCACTGTAATTTAATTAATTAATTAGTTTAACTGAACAATTATCTACTCGTCCGTTTGGAATATAATATGCATAAAACTATACTACAAAACCGTTATCACCTACAAAACTGTCTCTCGTTCTTCCCTAAAAATAACCTCAGAACCTGAACTTCTACTCATTTTTTCAGCTCGCAAAGTCCAGTTTGAAACTGGAGGGATGAGCAATTTTACATTACTTGCAGCTTTGGGAGGCTACAACGGTGCTACATTTTGTCGAATGCACTTGCATCATTATTAGAGATCGCAATTGCTCTAAACGGATGCCAGCTGTCTTAAAACGTAAGTTGAAGATTTCTGTAGAGGATCCATAGCAACTGATTTTCAAGAACAGCATCAATCCAGAAAGCAAATATTTTTTTGGTGTGTTCTGGCACAAATACCACAAAGCAAAGCAGAAAACTTTTTGTTGTAGAGAATGAAAGCACAGTTTTCAGCGCTGTGCTGCAAGGAATGCATGACGTTCTGCAAGCTGACAGCAGTCCATCTGCCGGCCGTTCTCAGGTACAGCAAAGTACAACCCTCGACCAGTCGACGCAAGCCCAGCTCACGAAGTTCTCCCTTGTTAGTTGATACCGCTTCGTTAGTTCATAATTTCTGGCAAAATATTTCCTATTTGCCATGGAAGCGCGGTATGGATGTCTCTGCGAACGGAAAACATGAGTAACTTGTTCGACAACAATCATAAATGAGCTAATAGATGAGCACATTCTCCTTCCAGCGTTGAAGGTCTCTGGATCTTCATTCTTGCACCTAGTGGACTAACGGAGGAAGGGTGAAATTTCAAAACGCTTTAGTTTCAAATCCAGGGTCATAACACCTTTTGCAATCCCTGATCGGACTAATCTATCTTCGTTTAAAATTCTAAAAATTGATGATCACCTCAGAGGTGAGTAGGACGCTTTTCATATACGTTATTGACCGAAACAGAGAGTCGTTTTCAAGCAAAGTGTATCTCCATTTCAAGCAACTCTTTGCACCACTCTCGTCAAATTCGAATTTTTCCTAATCCGAAATGTCTATTTATTGCAAAAAGATTGTCACCCAGAACCATGACCCTATGTGATCATCAAAAAGCTGCCGCTTTGTCTTTCTTATGTTACAACCTATTTATAGTAAAAGTGAGCTCTGCGATAAGGGGGCCGCAAATCCATGAAAGATTTACCACAGCAGCATATCCGTAGGTTTGCGAACCGAACTAGAAAACTTGGTAGTAACAGGACCGGATTAAGCTTTTTTTTTGAAGTTAGGTGGATGAAGCGAACAGACAACAGTGAGGAAAATTGAGGTAAATTATCTTTAAAAAAAAAGAGGAGAATGAAATGAATCAAAGACACTCAGAGAAAAGCAAAAAAAGTACAATGAAGTAAGAAAAAAAACGGAATGAGTCGATAGTGAGGGCAAGATTGGCGCGAGTTGCTTAACCTATTCGATATGAGACTTAGCAGCAACGCACAATGCCTTCCTCTTCTCAGCTTGAGGGTGCGCATCGTTTTACATCTATGAAGGTGCAGCGCCATTCTCTTTTTAGTTAGGAAGGCTCACAGCTTTCCTGTTGGCAGCTACATCGCTATTTCAATTTTGGTTCGGAAATGCTGTCAGTTTTCCTACCTTTCCAAAATTTTCTCGCGCTCTCTTTTGCAGGTTATTTTCTAGCCAATTGAACTTTCACGTTACATCAGATAGCTCTTCCCTTCCCCTGATCAGGCGAGGACCGTTGAGAATGCTCGTCTAGGGCTTAGCTCATAGACGTCGTCAATATTCCCGTAATCGTAATTTCATCAAAGCTCAGTGTGACAGAACAACAAGGAAACAGTTCTTAAAAAGAAGCAAACTTCATGTAGGCGAGTAAGTTGAATTTAAAGTGAATAAAGAGATTTGCTTCCAGTCACCTCGAAATATGCAACAAAAAATAATTCTTCTGCGAATATGCCAAACTATTTCATGCTTAAGAGTAGTCATAACAACTGGTGCTTACCAAACAGTTTGGTTTGTGAGACTGATCTAGAGTGGTGATTGAAGTTTCAGTTGACACACGGCTTTGGAACGCCCGCAATAACGAACGTTCTGAGGACAGTCGTACACATACTTCGATATCACCTCGGCTCCCTTGAGTCCTACTATAATGTGAGTTGTTTTGTAGTAACCCAGTATTATGCCCATTGAACCACTCAAAAACAGTGCAGTGATCATTACTTTTGCACGGTTCGACGATAAAATGACAGAACGCAGAATTGTATTGTTCGCAAATTCATTTAGGTTACCATTTCCTTTTCTTGAGTGGAGAGTGCACCTTTGAAATACCTATAGACGAGATTTAATTGCTAAAAAAAACAAAAAAAATATACATAAACTTTCCAGTTTGATGAGACCACCGATCAACATTTCATGGGTTATCGACCGCCTCTCGCTTTGCAATTCTTCACTTCCCAGCCTCATCACTTCAACCAATAAAGCCGCCAGCGTATCTTCTTTTCTTTTTTTTTGTTGTTGTTTGTGTAACGTGGATTTCAACTTTAAATTGTGAAGAATCAGATATCTGGAATTTTGAGCTTTTTCGTAATCAGTATTGTTGTCAGATTTTCTGGTTTGTTAATTGATGACTTCTTGCTATTAAAATTTTGCAACGTCTTGTTCCTAGCAGTTTCTTTGTGTAAACAGCACGTTTACTACTTGTCTTTTGTAACTGCTGACATTTGCTGTTTCTTCATTTTCATTTTGTAATTGTTATGTCTGGTGTGCAAATAACGTGAATTTTTTTTTCACAAGTGAAATGCCATGAATGGCATCTTTCACAACTTGTTTTGTCGACGTGTGTTGCACAACGCAGAACTTCGATGAAATTCGATAAATCAAATTTCTGGTAAATAATAGATCGGGATGAATGAATGTAAAAATGCAAATAAAATTGTTAGAATGGGGAAGAAATGAGAGCGAAAATCTGTACTTGATATTTTAAAGAACAAAAATTGTTTTTCAGGATTATATAATTTTGTCGCCTTGTTCACCGCCTTGCAGCGTTTGTTACAATACCGGAATGTAAGCTCGTTCATGTATATGAGTATGTTGGATTTGTATTGTTGATTTATGTTTTTATATGTCGCATTAAAGCGGTCTAGGTGATCAGCAAGCTCCACGCTGAAAACTCGAAAAAAACTCGCACAATGTGGGTGTTATAGGAGAAAAAAAAATACACTTTTTTTAAATGATAGTTGATTACCAATAAAGCCGCCGCCGGAGTTTCTTTTCTTCTTTTTTTTTGTTGTTGTTTGTGTAACGTGGATTTCAACTTTAAATTGTGAAGAATCAGATATCTGGAATTTTGAGCTTTTTCGTAATCAGTATTGTTGTCAGATTTTCTGGTTTGTTAATTGATGACTTCTTGCTATTAAAATTTTGCAACGTCTTGTTCCTAGCAGTTTCTTTGTGTAAACAGCACGTTTACTACTTGTCTTTTGTAACTGCTGACATTTGCTGTTTCTTCATTTTCATTTTGTAATTGTTATGTCTGGTGTGCAAATAACGTGAATTTTTTTTTCACAAGTGAAATGCCATGAATGGCATCTTTCACAACTTGTTTTGTCGACGTGTGTTGCACAACGCAGAACTTCGATGAAATTCGATAAATCAAATTTCTGGTAAATAATAGATCGGGATGAATGAATGTAAAAATGCAAATAAAATTGTTAGAATGGGGAAGAAATGAGAGCGAAAATCTGTACTTGATATTTTAAAGAACAAAAATTGTTTTTCAGGATTATATAATTTTGTCGCCTTGTTCACCGCCTTGCAGCGTTTGTTACAATACCGGAATGTAAGCTCGTTCATGTATATGAGTATGTTGGATTTGTATTGTTGATTTATGTTTTTATATGTCGCATTAAAGCGGTCTAGGTGATCAGCAAGCTCCACGCTGAAAACTCGAAAAAAACTCGCACAATGTGGGTGTTATAGGAGAAAAAAAAATACACTTTTTTTAAATGATAGTTGATATCTCGAATCGGAAAGCTTATTGCCGTTCAGAAATTTACTTATACACAAATATAAATTTACGTACATTCACCGAAACATTTTCAAATTTATTATCTTCTTTTCCTCATAACGATCATACTGCTATCTTTTTAAAATGAAGCATTATTAGTATTTGAGAAGGAAGACAAAACTGCATCGTTTGTTTCCCGGTATATTAAGTGAGCTGTGTGTATTTCAATTTAATTAATCCTTTACAATCGTAACTGTTGACTCGTTTGCTTCTAGACAGGGACATGCATATTCAATGCTCGTGTTTGTACACGACTACACACTACACCTATGATTCGTCGTTGCTTCGGCAACAGCAAACGAACGAACGGTCTGCTCACACAGAGAAACGAACGGTTCGTACGCGCAAACTGTTCGCGATCCAGGGGCCAAACCGTCGCACACAATTCCGCCGATTTCTTTTTTTAGCAAGATAACCGCACTGTTTGCGCAGATCGTGTGCACTTGCTTTGTCGGTTATTGTTGGTCTATGCCTGTTGTATTTACAATCAGTGTGAGTATTCATCGCGAACCGTAATTGGTTTTTCGAATTTTTGTAAAAGTTATCAAATGTAAGCGAAGTAAATTAACAGAGAGGATGTCGGTTCAGCTGATAAGTTGAAATATGTCAGCAGTAAAAAATAGGAAAGCGAAAAATGATGAGCTGCATGGAACTCAAAAAAAAAAAGAGCTGGCGGCATCCGCATTTAAGCCAACACTCGCTGCTCTTAAGAATAAGGGATCCCTGATTTTTTTAAAAATTATTTTTTAAAACAACTCTTTTGTAATATCGAATTTCTCATACACTAACGTCTCACGTTCATCGCTTTTTTATTTCTATAATTCCTATCCAGTATTTCTGTTTCGTCATACTTTGGAAATGAAGTTACTCTCGAAATGTACGATGAGATGCGTGTGCGTTTCGTTGTAATGTAATGCGCTAACGATACCATTACGAAGAGGTTCGTCGAGGTTTTGCTAGCTGCTGCAAATAAAGACCACCATCATGCGTTCAATTTTCACTTTTAACAACGAAATGATCGCATTATCGGCCCTCCAGTAGTTTACATGCTTGCAGCTTAAAATCAAATAATTCGTAAATGGTTGGTATAGAGAATACCTTCGCCATTGTGATTCCGCCTATCAAGCGAGCATTTCTTTCAAAAATCACAGTCGATCATTTAGCATACCAGGTTAAAAAAATACCAGGTACTTCAGGTTAAAAAAAAAAACTCGAAGAGATTACAAAACGTCAACCATCGCAGCTGCATTGCCAAAAATGCTGCAATTACACTGTTAAATCGAAAAGAGAAACAAAAATTCGAAACTAAATGAGGACATCTTAGAAAACATTCAGAGAAGGCGATCGATCATTTTGACTGTACCGTATACCGTACGTAGCATTAATGTGGCGGCACTAACAGCAAGTAGTTCAATTCACAACAATATAGGGTTGTATTGTACACTACACCACAGTTTAAACATCTGATACTTTAATATATAAATATATATCTCTGATACTTTATATATATATATATATACATTTATATATAATACTTATGCAACCGTTCGGTCGGACTGAAAAAAAAAGAAAAACTTGCTTCCAGGCCTTTTTTCAGCACATTCTGAGTGTTGCATACAACAGTGTGTCCAGTGAGCTCAACGACGCAAAGTGGTAATTCTTACAACGGAATTTGGTATGACAAGCAAATCGACAGTTTCACTCACGCGCTCAGCCAATCGGCTTCAGAAACAGCCAAAATAGTTTGAAAAAAAAAACTAGATAATGTACAACGGTTATTTTCTAGCCTTTGAAAAGGACAAGAAAAATGATACTGAAAAATTTTCATCAACAAAGAAACACATTTGTGCAGCGTCTAAGTGTTAGTGATGTGCGCAGTGAGGCGCTTGTCGTAACAGTGCACCAGCTTCCATGTCCACTCCTCAAACAAGATTGCAGCTTGAGTGTTTTTATGCAAGCGCACACCATCGCACCGTACGGTGGACACATGCATTGCTGAAGTTCGAATGGAAATCACCTACCCTACAATCCGGGCATGGTTGGCATCAAGTGGTTTCCGTCGTGGCCGTTGTGGGGAGGTGTGAGAGCGGGGAGGAGGTGGAGAAGCCGGAAGTGGTTCTACACTGATGGAATGCGGGAGATCGGTGTGCAAAGTTCGCTGGGCAACTACGTGACGGCGACCTTCTTCGAAGAGGGCGTGCCAAAGTTGATACTAAAATTGGTGTCCAGTTTCAGCCTGGCTCAATGTTAGTGGCGATAGCCTGATAAAGTGCGTATGGTTAATGGGGAAACTGTTTAGCACCACTGAATCTTTTTTTTTTCTGTCGTTGTAGATAAAGCCCCACCTAGAAGCGTAGGCAAATCAGCAGGCGGTCACTCCGCTGATTATAAGAGGCGGCCAGTTAGTACGTAAAGTCGACAGAAAAAATGGAGAACATGTGAAAATTCTTTGCGATCAGGGCCCCCCAATATCCAGACCCTCGAAACCCACGGCTGACAGCCTTCTCGAACAACGCAAATCAAGATAACATGAGCAACTTTTGTTCACCTATCAGTCGCATCAACTCGGATAAACAAGTATCATCTTTTAATTGTGTATTCTATAATTATCGCTCTGTTTTGAACAAGCTTCCGGTGTTAGAATCTCTTCAGCGCTTTGACGCTCCAGACATTATAGGTCTTTGCGAAACATGGCTATCAGATGAAATACTCGATTCACTGTTATCACTGAACTCATAGTATAATGTTCTTCGTTCGGACAGGTCTTGCAGTATGAAAGGGGGTGGTGTCGCTATCCTGGCAAAAGGCATCTTTCATTTGAAGGAACTGAAACGTTGGCGCTGAACTCCGGATGTGAGCTTGTGAGTGCTGATTTTTCGTGTGCAGATGCTTATCATTTTCGCTTTATAGTGGCATATCGTAGACCAGAATGTAGTGTTCAGGAAACTAGGGAATTTTTCGACTGCTTAACTAACTGATGCTGCGTTGTCCATACCACAATCATTGTTGGTAACTTCAACATCACACTTCCCCGAATTAGGAGCTATAATGTGGGTATGTTGACCAACTTTCTTGCAGAATGTGGTCTTGTTAGCCTGATTGATGAGCCTACCCACGAAAACAGCTTGCTGGATTTGTTACTGAGCAAGGATGCCGCTTTAATAAGCAATCCTCGCGTAACTCCAAACTTTGGAACGAGTGATCACTGTGGTATTAGCTTTGAAGTTATTGCGTCCTCTCGATCAGTTGTAGCAGACCTCTATCGTAACTATAGCCATTGCGACTGGGCTCAGATCAATGATTACTTGTTGGGATACGACTAAGATTTTGAGTTTGGTTCATGTTGCAGCTTAGAAGATATGTATGCTGTATTTTTAGACCTGTTGAATCGTGTTATTGATAGATTTGTCCCCTTACGGAAAAATAAGGCGCTTATTGCCCGAATGCCTTCTTATGTTCAGCGAATAGCTTCGAAGCGATACTTCCTGTGGAAAAATAGGCGAAAAACGCATAAAATGACCGCATTCCGAAAATGCTCCAAAGATTACCGGAAGGCATGCAAAAATTGGGCCAGGAATCGTGAAAAACGCCTTATTTTTTCTAATAACCGTGACGCGTTCTCTAAATGCATGAACAAAAAATCAGGTCACGTTACTGCATTGGATCCATCACTACTGACGACGGTCATCACCTCTCTGATGATTATGCAAAGTCGGAACAATTCGCTTCATTCTTCGATAAGGTTTTTAAAACAGAAAACGGCATTCTTCCGCCCTTCCACAGAACACGCGGCATCATCTGGATGCCATCAGGATAGATTTAGACATAGTCAGAGGGGTTATATCTGAGCTTAGTGATAAGGTATCGCTAACACCATAGGGTATACCTTCGCGATTTATCAAGAAAGCTTCGACAGGCCTTTGTTACCCCTTAAGTATCCTATTCAAGCATAGTATTGCACTGGGCACCGTTCCGAATGCTTGGAAAAGTGCAATAGTAATACCATTATCGAAAAAGCCCCCTCTAAACCGTATTTCCAACTACCGTCCCATTAGTCTCACCTCATCATTTTGCAAGGTGCTTGAAATTGTTCTACGAAAATCAGTGCCGAGTCATCTTAGTCTTTCTAACATTATCAGCGATAACCAGCATGGTTTTCTTAAAGGAAGATCTACGCTCACACAGCTCTTGACATCCTGCTGCGACTGGTATGCTGGTCTCAACAAAGGTTTCCAAACTGATGTGGTCTATATTGACTTTGCCAAGACGTTTGACTCGGTGACCCATCCAAATCTACTGCTCAAGTTGAAGGCCTATGGAATAGTTGGCAGTGTCCTAACTTGTTTAAAAAACTATGTGGACGCAGTTTTAGAAAGAAAGTCGGGAACGCCTTGTCTTCTTTCCATTTTGTGCTCAGTGGGATGCCGCAAAGTAGCATTCTGAGGCCTCTACTATTTTTGCTTTATGTCAATGACCTTCCAAAGAGCTTGCTAAGTTGCTGCAAGCTCTATGGTGATGATGTGAAGATATACAGACTATTACAGATCCCCAGTTCGATTAAAATGTACTACGTCAGGATATGAGCTCACTGGAACAGTGGTCACAACTATGGCAACTTGATATATCCCCTGAGAAATGTTTCGTCCTGCATTTAAATTTCTCGACTGAATTGATGTGCTCAACTCTTTCGCTTTTCGTGTTATACCTATCTGTAACTCCTTGCCATGTGATGTCGTTATGGCTGATAATTTGTCTTGTTTTAAGCGACGCTTGGAGCAGTGTGATCTATCGACAATATCGGCTGCTTGCCGGCTGTAATTCATTATCGAATGTTATTATGCATTCCTACATGTCCATTGCTTATGATCTCTTGTTTTTCTACTCTCATCAATGTCTATGGGTATTTAAAGGCATGGTTAATTGCAGTGTTTATACTTATGAATATATTATAGTTTTCGTGTATTTTTTTTTGGATGTGTTGTTACATGCTTTCTTTATTGCAAATAAAAATCCTCTCTCTCTCTCACCCAGTTTTCACAGAAGAAGCCTCAAACGACCCTACTCGACGTGTCATGCTGCCACTCTAGATCACAACATTCGTTTCCCACCTTCACTAGACGTAATCGATTAAAAATCCCTCAAACGTACGGTGAACACAAGCATTTGAACTTTTTGAAGTTTTCGCATGCGATCTATTTCCTAAAACGATTAGTTCGTCTTCACCGTAATTTTGTCGAAGTTCACTCGAAAGGTTCATGCGCTCGGAAAATTGATCGGTCATCGTTGCGTCGTGATGGTGACGTCAACTATCGCGAAAGGAATGTTGGCATTGTTGACTGAGCTGTTCCGTTGCCGGTTTTTGGTGGGTTGGTCGGAAGAATTCCTGAGTGTTGTTATAGGCGAAGATCATTAGGGAGGTCGGCAACGGAACGTTTATTATATGGGTGAAGAATTTACCATGCAGCTTTACGGAGACTATCATCGAAGGGGTCATCTCGTTTTTGCTGACTTTTCCGAATATTGGTAGGGTGATAATAGCAGTGTAGTTGTGAGCTTGTAGTATCAATTGTTTCGAGAACCCTTGTTTTCACGAGTAGGTGTCATTCGCTCTTCATCTACGAGTCGAGCGCTATAGATTTTTTTCTTTTCATCGTTTTCCTCGTCCGGAGCATAATCAGGGAAAAGGCTTATATTTCACCTGAAATTACGCTCGATAACGATCTGTTCTGTTTAAACGGTGTTGCGATTGAACGGAGCGTTTGTATGCTGACGCGTCGCTTTTATTGATTGCCGAAGTGGCGCTTATCACGAAAGCAGTAGCTGATATGCGCCACATCCTTAATGCGTTCATTATATAGCAAGATTAGTGAAAATTATAGGATGCTTAGAAGTCGCTTTTATTACTTATCTTTGCAAACATTAATGGTACTCTTCGTTGTATGATACAGTTTGCCCGTCTGTGTTTAAATGGTCGTTGTGGGTCCTTTCTTGTTTGATGATTATCATGCATTGTTTTTGTATAGAGAGATTGTCGATATTGTCGATAGATCACACTGATCCAAGCGTCGCTTAAAACAAGACAAATTACCAGCCATAACGACATCACATGGCAAGGAGTTCCAGATAGGTACAACACGAAAAGCGAAAGAGTTGAGCACATCAGTTCGACTCGTTGTCTTCCTTTAGATTTGCAGAGGGTGAAACCTCGAGCGTGATGCAAAATTTGTAAAAGAAAAATGCTTCTGAACGGAATTCCTGAAAAACCTTTAACTCATGAAGCACAAAAGTGCAAAAGGTTGCTGTAAGCTCTCTAACTGGCAACCTGTAGTGAACATACGTCATTTTTTTTAAATAAGCAGCATCAATACTGTTCGAGGCGAAGCCAACGAGACTTTCTACTTCATGACGGAACAAGAAATAAGGTCAGGAGAGTTATCATATACATATATACATGTATATATATATATATATATATATATACATGTATATATGTATATGATAACTCTCCTGACCTTATTTCTTGTTCCGTCATGAAGTAGAAAGTCTCGTTGGCTTCGCCTCGAACAGTATTGATGCTGCTTATTTAAAAAAAATGACGTATGTTCACTACAGGTTGCCAGTTAGAGAGCTTACAGCAACCTTTTGCACTTTTGTGCTTCATGACGAATGTGGGTACGGTAATTGGTCCAAGACGTGTCTGGTTGATCCAGCAAAGTCATTCAATAAGCGACGTCAAGCGAACTTACCTACATCGCGAAATATGGGAAACACTAAATTGGGGTTGTGATAGCTTATTTGACGACTTAAAATACGCATTTACCTGAGCATTTTTTACAGGTTTAACGCACTAGAGTGGGTTTTAACAAAATTTTTCGGATACTTCGCTCTTTTGTTGTTCGATGGAGTGTGGGGTATCTGTTCTGGCTTCCTTTCTTAGTCTACCGTGATGAATGAACCCACTTCGTCTATCAGTTTTTTATAGCAGCAACGTGGAACTCCCTTTTTACTGAAAAATTTGTACAGTCGGTAGGGTGGGCGAAAGTGTAAATACGTTAACGGTCGATCTGTTATTTGGAAAGTGTGAAGCAGCTTATTAGTTCACTTGAGTGGAATGGCGTTGCGTAGTGTGGCACATCCGAAAATTGTCTGCGTCTTAACTGGAGCTTTTCTGATGCACCTGAGTATGGTGATTGGTGTAATATTTACGACCTCAGAAACAAAAAGAAAGTGGTACGTTTGCTGCATAATTCAAAACAGTGAGAACAGTGTGAGTTGATTGTATTGGAATGCGTGCATGTTTTGGACATTAATGGACAAATGAACTTAACGAAAGTGCAATGAGAAGTTTCAGCGCAGTGAAACTTGGCACAGTGTTTATGGTTTTTGCTTAGCAGTTGTTAAGCTGTTTGTTTTTCATTTGTCTTCAAGGGCATCGATAACAGTCGATAGCAACAACCGTGAATTCGTTATAAGCGCTGAACGATCCAGAAGATGGGCGCATTTGCGTGGATATCGCGCACAGCTGTTGCAATCAGCAAATATCTTAAAGACTTCCTCATTAGACTTTTTCACAAAGGTAGCGTGGTTAATTTTAAGAATCAATATTTGATACGAATTGCGCTTCGCCATCAGTTAATTTTGCGGTCTGGGTTAGTAAGACAGTATTGGTTTAGTTGATATCAAGCACGAAAAAGAAATTGGGGAAAATTCATGTGAGGTGTATACGAAGGTGAGGAACTGTCTGTGATTTTCCTTTGGAGCGTTAAGAAAGATGGCAGAAACAGAAATCTTAGAGTGGCAGTTGTAGTATGTGCGCTGTTTTGCGATAGATGTACTTGAAGTGAGAAAGACGTTTTGGACCATCTTCGTGCAGTGTACGGGACACTATGTGTGGGTCTGATGCTGGCGACTGCCGGTGCAGTGTTGGAGGTGATTGGCGTGGTGCGTGCCAACTTCCTTCTCACTATCGCCTCGTTCGTCTGCTTCTTCGCGCTCTGCACCACTCCACAGTCTCGTGAGAATGAGCGTCAACGATTCGGATGCTTTGCTGTGTTCGCCTTTCTCACCGGTCCGTGTCTTAGTAGATATAAATGTTGTGGTGTTAAACACAGACCGCGCAACAGCGGGTATGATCCGAAACTGAAACCGTAGCGCTTTCATTTTTACTATTTTGAGAGGCGTATAGATGAGGAAAACTTCTCAGTTAGGCAGTCGAAGTGTGAATTGAACCATCTATGGTGGTGCACATGTACATTTCCGATTGTACTTATACGTAGCGTTGTTATGTGTGCAAGCCACTTTCAAACTGTGCCAGCATCAGGAAAACTCAAAACCAGGGCAAATGATTAAGTGTAGTAGGAAGTAACGCTCTTGGTTTTTATTTTTGCTAGGTTGGTAAACCAAGTTGTAAAGAATATTTGATGGTGAGACGGGGCTGTTAAGGTTCAGAATTTTTAAAAATAAGGTGTCCCCATCAGCTGGAATTTCTTCCAGTTCTTTTGTTTTGTGATAAAACGTTTGAGAATGTTAGAAAACATACAGATCTCACAGTTCGTTGTTCTACAATTTACATAATCGCCAGTTGGCCTTATCCTTCTCCCTTCCACCAGCTTTTGCAAAAAAATCCCGAAGAACATGTCCTTATGTTTTTTTCCTATTCAGAATCTGCAAGGAAATTTCCTCATCCAACAAGGGTTTTTAAAATATCTTCTTAAAATGCTAGCGTTGCGGTATCTCATATAATGAATGTTATTGCAGTAATATTGCAGCATCATACGCAAATTCACCACCTTCCCAATCTCCTCAGCCTCCTCCATGCCCCACCTGCGCTATCGCACTTTGCGTTTTCAGGCCTTGTTGCGTTCCCTGAGATTTATGCTAATTTAGAGTCTTGTTTCTAACAGAATCTTTATGTTCGCTTTTCTTCCTTTGCACTATTTTTCTGAACCGGTTGCTATTTCAGCTCGAAATAAGGCCAACACCGTTCACCTCCCGAGTTGGGGCTGTTGCGAGGAGAGGGGAGGGCAGTAAATTCATTTCAGTGTATCAATAAATTTATCGCTTTTTTTTTTTTTTTTTTTTTTTTCAGATTGAAGGCGCCATGCAGCTCAACCCCTCAGTTCTGCTGACGGCGTTTTTGGGCACAGCGATCATCTTCGGATGCTTTTCATTGATGCTCATGCAGGGATGAGCACAGGGCCACAGATTGAAGGCGCCATGCAGCTCAACCCCTCAGTTCTGCTGACGGCGTTTTTGGGCACAGCGATCATCTTCGGATGCTTTTCATTGGCTGCACTTCACGCTTCTTCTACCAAATATCTCCATCTTGGAGGTAAAGTGATTTGTTTATTGCTTTAGAACGCATAGCTTGTTTGTTCGTTTTGGAACGAGGTAATGGGACTTTCAAGTACTCATAAAAAGTTTCGGACAGGTTAATACTAATGAAGCGGTTATTGTACCAAATCTGAGAGGTCCATTGAATCGCTGTTGCCCGAAACACATCGTTAGGCAAACTCGCATTGCAAGATGGGACTACGTTCAGCTTTATTTCAGCGTTACTGAGTTTCAGACCGATGAAGGGAATTTGAAATAAAGATGATCATCAAGCAGCCGAAATGTTGGCCTAAAAGCATATTTTGTTGCGCAGCAGTTCTAATTGTTAGTGGAAATATTCGTGCCGCTTTTTTTGTACCTTTTATGATTCCCACAAATTTCAAATCCCAGAATACCTCATTTTGTCCGAGTTTCTTTTGGGTTACTGAATTGATGTAGTCCATAGCTGGCGGTCAAGTGAGCATTGCAAGGACGCGCGGTGTGATCACATTGAACTGAATATTGCGACGGCAAAGGTGGAATTTTTTGCTGCACAGATTGCATCTAGGATATTAGTTGATAGCTGTTCAAAGACTGAGAAACGAAATGGGTAAATGTGTTTCAGGCGTGATCAGTTCAACGTTAATGGTGATGCTGTTGACGGTGCTGTTCGCGCAGTCGAAGTTCATGATTACAATGGTTTTGTGGATGGGACTGGCGGTGACGTGTGCACTGATCCTCTATGACACGCAGCTCATCTGCGAGAAGCGTCGTCGTGGGGATACGGACTACATCTGGCACACTATCGAGCTTTTCCTCGACTTCACCAACCTCTTCCGTTACATTCTTGTCATCCTCACCAACAAGGAGGTAATACTGTATCACTAAATTTGAGATGGCTAGAGAGCCTTTTGGATTATCGCGTTTGCTTCTTTAGTTGTTTGCAATATGGGAAAGAGGTTACGGAGAATGAAATTTCGAAAGGACACATTTTGCAGAAGAAGTTCTTTTTTTACTTAAGTAAGGCAGTTCAGTTTTCCTCTCGAACACTACGTACTTTGGATAGAATTGACCACTGAGATACTACTGTACTTCCCAACCGGTTTTGGGTTAGAGAAACGCGGATTTTATTTGCAGGCTTGGCAGTTTCCACGGATAAATTGTTGACATTTGAGCTGGTGGAAAGACAAATACTATCTAGTCCATTATTATAAAAGATTACTGGCGAGGTAGTTCGCTATTTCTTATGTTATATTTGCGAATCGGTCACATTTTGACTTTGTGCTGTTGTTTGGCGCATGGCAGGTGAATGGCGTTAGAGAAAGACTAAGGTGGTGAATAATTCGCTTGAATGGTCTGTTCCAGGATAGAGATCGCAGACGCCGTAACTGAATGGAGGAGCGCATTTATATATGCGAGCACATCACGTCTTTTTCGATTAAGTGTGAAATTATTTGTTTCTTGCGTGAGAACTGCAGTTGGCTTGTATAGTGTGCTCCCGTACTGTCTCCATTTAAATAAACTTGCGTTCATGTTTGTTTTCGAGTTGCACCTGTCTTGGCGGCAATTTCCACGTGTTATATTTCTTCTTCTCGTTGAAATCAGAAATGTTTAACAAAGGAAGGCTGGTTTCTTAAATGTTTCGGAATTCGTCATGTTATAGCAGTTTCTGAAATCAATACTGTGACAGCTGTTATGCCTGTGCAGCACTTATTGCTCGCAAAACAAACGTTGCTAATGAGATTAAAGCCGTTTATGAGTACACCGAGCAGAAGAAAGTTTGTTGCTTTTTTCTGTTCGATTCAAAAAGATTCCCACAGAGAGCGAGTTCACGTTGGTAAAGGGGAAGCAAAGGGATTGCTTTGTCGAGGGGCGAGATTTGTGTGGAACGCTGATGTAAGCGGACATGTGTTCCTTGTGTTATTAAAGACAGTGATAGAACGTAGTGGCTGGATGCGGTGGGGTAGTGTCGAAGAATTAATTGTTCTGCTTTAACGTACAGTGCGTCTCTGCGGGCAATGGGACGTTCGCTCGGCTTTCCAGCAACTCAGAAAATGCATGAGTAGATGACTGCTGCAGCAGAACGAATTTTTTGCAGCGTAGAGAGAGTTGGCGGCTGCAGAATTAGCAGTTAATTATTTATAGCTTTAAGAATCGCTAACTCGAAGTCTTGCAATGAACTGCATGAAAAGTGTGCAGGATGGTGGCTCACTTTTGTTGATTGTCGTTACCTTTAACTGTCGATCACTGCATCCGGAAATACTGAAAAGAAAGCAGAGGAGAATCGCTTTTTTTCTGGACTGGTTTGGTTGAAGTTGGGAAGGATGAGCGGACAAGTTGTCTTTTCATGCTTTCGGCAAATTGCCGTGGGAGCTGACGCGCAAAGTGAGGAAATGGTGCTGCAGCCTGAAATGCAGCCTCTTAAGGACGGTAACTTAAGTGCACTTAAGTTGCAGCCAGAGGGTTGCATATTTGTAGGTGCAGCCAGAGGGTTGCTGACCAGAAGTTAATTCGGATGCTATGTTTGCGTTCTACTAGGTCCATTCAGAGCCAGAGAATTTTGTTTTATGCACAGTGTGGCATAGCCGCGAGTTTTCGACTCATCGATCCGAGTGTTTGCTTTAAAGTGTGCTGACTTCCACTTGTTGAAATGAGAATTTAAGGGATTTCATGGGAGAGTGCCTCATAATTGCGGTTTTGCTCCGAAACACTGTGACTGATGTAGACATTTTCGACAGTTTGGCCTAAAATTTGACAACTATATATTTGTAAAGTTTTTGGGAAAACTCTCCAAGCTTCTTTAACGAAATTCAGAATTCCTGCCCCATTGCTTCAAATACCGTTTTCTTTTTCTCTTCAGAATTGAGAAAGTAACTATGTTCCGCTTTCATGTGCTGCTGAGTTGGGCGGCGATGTCGGTGGTAATGCTTTAGCGTAGGGCAGTAGCACAGTTCGGCTTAAGATGCATCATTTTACTGCTTCACAAGGGGTCTGTATACAGCTTCGTCACTGTCTTCTGCCTCATTCATTTCTCACTTTTTGGCGCGTCCGTCCTTGACTTCATCTTTGGGTGTGTGGATATGTGTACAGCAAGCCTGCTGGAAGGGTGCTTTTGAAATAACCAAGACGACATGAATACTTCGATCTAATCAACTGCAGTTAGAAGTGCAAGTTAAATGCGAGTTGTAGGATGGTGTTATCGAGCGTGGTGGCAGTCAACGAGCTGCGTGCCGCGCTGCCAGCTAGCTACTTGTCGTTCTCGATGGTACCCTTCGCGAGCATCTCCCTCGGCATGGGCGCCCTCAGTTGGTTGATCCCTCGCAAGGTGTTTTCAGCCGTCGACAATCTGCTTTATTCATCTTATATGAGAGCGTGTCTTTTCGTTTTCGAAAACGTCGCTTCAACTAAAGTAAGACGCGTTTTGATTATCCATCGTTTTTATTTGCGATGCATCTTGCAGCGTTTGAATCTGTGGTTTGTATCCGGATCTCATGGGGCGAATAGTTCAACAAGTAAATCATCGTTCAGGTAATATTGGCTGGAGACGCTCTGTTACGAAAGGGAGTCTTCCAGCATCCCATTTTCATCGCTTAAGGCTGTCGAATTGAGTAGATGCCATGTTCTCTTCAATTCGTCCAGTCCGCTTTCCACTTCAGTCGGTGTTGTTTAAAATTTGTTTTATTCCAGGCTAACGTTGGTTAAGTATGGGCGTTTTTGGTAGTTCGACGGTTTAACTTGTTCTAGTTTTTTTTCCTTTCCGAACACTATATAAAGTATTGTTCGGCGACGGCAGTTAACTGCCATATAGCAAGAGGAAGCCATGCTCCTCATCAGCGCTGTTCATGAGAGCGTTGTGTTGAAATCGAAGTTAATGTTTCGAACAAAACATTTCGAGAAAAAAAAAAGAAAAAATGGGCGGAATGTTCGACTCAGAATGAAGTAGTGCCAAAACGTAGTTTTTGAGAGAGGTGGTGAATTTTATATCGTTTAAAGCGAACAATTTTTCCATAAAAACGTTTTAATTTTTTTTTCACATAAAGGCGTTTGAATTTTGCGCGTTTTTTTTTTTCTGAATCTGATGTCTCATTTGCAGATAAATTTTTACGGAGATATTGAAGCAGTCTCTGCAAAACGTGAAAGCGCAATCGTTCTTTCAAACCACCAGTCTAACGGTAATTTATTTGTTAGGTGTCGTTAGTAACGTGTTTACCAGCAGCAGACACAAAGAAGTTGGCGGTTATGTTAAACCTTTGCTGTGTTTGAGGTTTCACATAACCTTCTCCTCCGATTTTGTTCGACTTGGCTTGATGAGAATTTTCTAAATTCTTTTAGGTCGAAATTTGTCTTTTTTTTTCATGAAAAGTTCACAGAAAGGTTACAATAGTAGCCAAGTATTGCCAGTAGTGATGGAATTTCCTTCATTTTTCTGGAAAATCCTTCCCATCGGCCCCCTTGCCTCCTCGCTGTGCAGCTTGGGGCCATACTCCCATTCCACCCTCGTCGTGAGTACTCGATGCGTGAGTTTATACAACTGCCGAACCACTACACACTAGAAAAGCGAAGATCAGCTTTCTGTATGTTCGTTAACGTCATTGGTTTTTATATGCAGAAATTAATGCATAGACAGATTTTCTATAGATTCGTGAGCGTTAGGATTTTTGCGGCTTTTTATCCGTTGCCCATGACATCGCTCTACCAGAATGTACTTGTAATTTTTTGTACCACAGTACGTTGTGCCGTGGTGCGGTATTCTTGCCAAAATGAAGTGGAAGTATGGTTTCTCCATACCGTTTTTCTTAAAAATTGCTATAAGCATGTCAGGATCATATAGTTGAACCACAGTACCAGACAATTTCAGCAACGCTGAATGCGCTTTAAAAAAATGTTTTGAGGTGCGAAATTCATAAAAGCCGAAATCCTGAACGGCAGTGTTCATGCCATTCTTGGGAAGAACTTCAGCCCAGCCTTCATATGAAAAATAGTGGTTCAGTAAAATAGTTGCAAATAGGTTTTTCTCGAAGTGGTTTTGGCAATTCTGCGAATAACCATCTGCATCCTCTAAATTCGACCAACCTTTCCTCATGCTTCATTTAACGAACTCTTGCAGTGGTTTACTGATTGAGAACGGTGGAAGCGGTATGGGCCGAATTATAGGGGAGGACTATGTTTGTGCGTGTTATTGATGAGCGTTTTCAAAGCAGTCTTTAAAACTGATGGAAATCATTTTGCGAGCTGCTTCAGTTGACTGGGTTGTCATAACGATGATCGCTAATCGTCAGCAAGGCAACGAGTGTGGTTTACGCTTTATGATCAAATATGCTATGCATTACTTCCCTCTGTTCGGTTGGTACACTTATCAGGTTTGTTGTTAATGTTCTTTAGCATTTGTAAATAAAATGGCTAATGCGAGCAAGGCGAGCGACAATACTGTTAATGACATCAGATATTGTTTAAAACCAGAACGGCAAAACTTTGAAGCAAAATATGTCATCAGAATGTTTTGTAATACGTTCGCGTTGTATAATGTCATATGAAGTGAGGGGGCAGCGAAATTTTGCTCAAACACTTCCGACCAGAACAGCAGCTTTTTACACTGTCGCCTTTTGGTTTTAGACGTTGTTCAGCCAGATGATTCCAAACCAGCAAAGTCCCCTTTTTATACACGTTTAGCTGTGACATTACGAAAGCTCCCAGACAAAATCCGATTGCGAATCGTAAATCCCTGGTTGACTTTTTGCTTACAAAAATAGCCTGGCCTGAAAACTAGGTAGGGGAATCATTCCCTTTTTTCATTCTCGGGTTCATAATTTGGGCAAACTACAGCATGCATTAAACACTGCTCAAAAAATGGGTTTTGGGGTGATTAGGCGGAATTTTCAGGAACTCAGCAGGAATACTCAACAAAAAAAGATAGACTCCAGGTTGCATTGGCTTTGATCGAAATGTTTATAGCATGGGTACGTCTATGTGCGACGGTTCGGGAGTGTGATGTGGTCAGCAGTGGAGCGGCAGCTGTCGTTCTTAAAATCGCTGAACGAGCCGTTTTGGCTTCTTATCTTCCCCGAAGGGACCCGCTTCTCTCCCAAAAAACGCGACATTATCGAGTCAAGTAAACGATTCTGCGAACGCATTCAAATCCCGGCTTGTTACTTCTCTCTTATCCACTTTTTTTTTCATAGCATTCTCGACTTTTTTGTCGTAAAATTTACTTTAATTGCTCTTTTTTGTTTTACTACGTACATGTGACAGTGATGTCTGTGCCGCTTTTTCATTTTGAACACAAAACTGCGCTTTTTCTCTGTGAATTGTGGATGATTTTTTTAATTTCTGAATTCGTTTTGGTATCAGTATTGGACATTACCATAGTACATTACTGCGCAGTAGGAGAATACTGCTTAGTACAGTGACATTACTTTGGTACTGGTTACTGCGCAGGCAGTTACTGTACGATGACTTATGTCGTTGTTACTTCCTCGGAGCGATAAGAATTCACCAGTCGGAAAAGTTAAACTTCGAACCTTTGCTCGTCTACTTTTTTTACGGTTTTCTCCATCGATTAGGGAAGCTGTTTGGGTTTCGGTTGGAGGTAAATCATATAATCAAAATGTGTTAAGTTAGACAATGATGTTGAAATGATCGTGATTTACAAGTCGGCAGTTCGCGTTATATTCATTATTCAAAAACTCAAGTCTTTTCCGATCATATGGGTTACTTCTCTCTTATCCACTTTTTTTTTTCATAGCATTCTCGACTTTTTTGTCGTAAAATTTACTTTAATTGCTCTTTTTTGTTTTACTACGTACATGTGACAGTGATGTCTGTGCCGCTTTTTCATTTTGAACACAAAACTGCGCTTTTTCTCTGTGAATTGTGGATGATTTTTTTAATTTCTGAATTCGTTTTGGTATCAGTATTGGACATTACCATAGTACATTACTGCGCAGTAGGAGAATACTGCTTAGTACAGTGACATTACTTTGGTACTGGTTACTGCGCAGGCAGTTACTGTACGATGACTTATGTCGTTGTTACTTCCTCGGAGCGATAAGAATTCACCAGTCGGAAAAGTTAAACTTCGAACCTTTGCTCGTCTACTTTTTTTACGGTTTTCTCCATCGATTAGGGAAGCTGTTTGGGTTTCGGTTGGAGGTAAATCATATAATCAAAATGTGTTAAGTTAGACAATGATGTTGAAATGATCGTGATTTACAAGTCGGCAGTTCGCGTTATATTCATTATTCAAAAACTCAAGTCTTTTCCGATCATATGGCATTAGCAGCTACGTATACGTGAGGATAAGAGGATGCGTACATGCGTGATTTGAAACTGATGTAATTAAGGTGTTTGAAAACGTTCTAACACCTCGTACATCTGGTTTCGTCTTATCAATGAGGCATCTGAGAGAGTCGGTTGATGCAGTTTACGACATTACGCTTGCCTACGATCAGAGCAAGTCCGAGCTTCCTCTTCCTCATTTTTAGTCATATTCTGCATTCATCAGTACTTTTAATGCTTAAGCGACCCTTGTTGATCGCCAAATATTTTTCTAGACCCGGAGTTCGTATAGAAGTGCAAAGTTGAGCGTTTACTTGGAATATGCAGAATTGAGCGTTTAATGGGAATACGCAAGTTGGTCCAAAATTTATACTGACTGTTCATATGTCGTATTCGAACTGAGCACTCAGTGGTATTTGAGCCTCGAGTTGAAAAGAATTTTCTGCCACCACGAAGGATTGCTTGGACGGAGTTAATATCGTTTTATTTGTTGGACGTGTTTAATGCGGGTCAGTGGGGCCAGTATGACTCGGTGGCGAAACGCTCAACTGCGAGGATCACTTTGGACTCGCGTAGCATGTTAAAATCGTTATAGAAAGAAACATGGCTTTTGGTGGTGGATTTTCAACATTTGAAACTGATAGGTGAATGAATGCTTCGATTTTCTACTTGACCTTTTTATCAGGGTAGAAAACTATTTCCCTTTAAACACGACATATTTGCTTTTATGCGGTTGTTGTCTTTGTTTCAGTGAGTTTTAGAAGCTGAATCTAGTTTTTTGAACGTTTGCATGAGGTCATTGAGCTTCTGTTATTATGAAGGCATAGGGATGAAGTAGTAAACTTTGAATGGACTTATCGGTGGGCCTTTCGATATCCGTAAGCTGATGCTTGGCTTCTGCACAGCAAAATCGCTAAGGCCGTTTAATCATTCACGAACCGATGACTGGTCTGTATACAGAAGAGAGGCAGTTCCTTGGGGATGTCGGTGAGTAACCACTGTTGCGTAGAGCTCCTTCCACCACTTGAGGAGGACTTCGATATCGGCTTTCAGCTACTAGAAATCGGCTACCAGCACCTAGCACTTGTAGTCGAAGACCGGTAGTAAGGGCAGGGCGAGTAGAGAAGAGAACAATGCTAAGGTGTGTTCGGTAATTTTCACGAAAGGTAAAGTTTGGCATCTGCAGTTGTATCGAGGTGCTAAATTCTTCTGGCCTTTCCGCTTAGGTAAGGCAAGTTGGTATGTTGAATTTTTATAGTAGAGTACTAGAAAATGTTCAAATATCCATGCGTTGGAAATGTCGCGTCCTCGTCGCGTACGTAGAGACATTTTTAGTTCTTGAACCCAAAAATCATAATAGTTTAGCCTGTTTCAAGGTGTCCATTTCGTATACATACATGACCTTTGCATGAGGATGACATATAATTTATTGTTTTATCGACTCAGAACTTTTGTTCCTACGATCTTCTTCGGTAACTTTCCGACTTATCGGAAAAATAGTAAGAAGAAATTATAGGGGAAGTTGTTAGGTTTCGCTGACCAAACCAGATAAACATATCTCAAGTAGCAGTCGTCGTAGCGACAAATGAGGTCATGGTTGAGCTTTTCAATAGAGTGGTTTTTCTGCTGATCGACGACGATGCTATCTGAGGGGAAACGATGAAACCAAGTGTGCGGTCTGCCGAGCTGTAGTCAGTTCGCTGGCTCTGTTCCACTTCAGGAGTATGTGATTAGCGACAAACACAGTCAATGTAGAAACCAGTGTCAAAGTTTTTCTGAAATAGTTATGCATTGCTTTCAGTAATAGCTCGAAGAATAGGGGAATACTATAAATTTCCCAAGAGCGAAACGACGAGAAAAGGTATATGAAAGCAAACGGAGATTGCTAAGAGATGTTAAGTTGAACGGAGGCAGTTCAAGAAGTGCGACAATATTTGATATTCTCATATTTCAATTTTTCATGTGCCGAGAGACGAGCAGAGCGAGTATGAAACGCTGAAAGTTGGATGGGCGAAGCAAATCCAAAATTTTTGACGTTGTATTAGTGAAATCAGCATTTTAATGGCATCCAGAATTAGTTAATCGAAATTTCGTTCAAAGGATTCCATAATTTGCCTGTGATGTTTTTCTTGACGGCGGGGAATTCCATGTATCTCCTCCCCACTCCTGTTGGCCTAACGTAGAGTGAATGAACGAATTTCGTTTACAGAGAAGTTGGACGAGAGAAATGTGCACCTAATATGTTTGAGTTCGTTTGTGGTGTAAACTCAAAGCGAACTTTGCATATTCACATTCGGCGCTTCCCAGTGAACGAATTGCCTGAAGATGTGGATGCGCTCAAAGAATGGCTTATGCAACGATATCTCATTAAAAACGGGTATTTGTTTCTGGAAATGCTTTTGGTATTTCAGCTTAGTGGGAATCTGATGAGGTTGTGTTTAAATTTTGAATTGTTGACTATAAACATCTCTGTTTATAATTTTTGAGCCTAAATTTTGTGAGTTTTGAAAATGCAATAAATTGTTGGAAAATTTTGCTCCGAAACTATGGGAAGTTTGCCAACAGTATTATTCGTTCAAAACAGGACGATTGTTACGTGTTTTATTTGTGGTTGTTGCTCATGGTGGTGTTCTTGTCAGCTAATTTCTCTCGAAGAAACAAACGGATTGGTGGCTGATTTTCCTATAATCTTTTCATGCGAACGGCATCCTCGAACTATCGTTGCTTCATTTCGGACGTTCTGTTTGAGCATAATGAATCCTCTGATTTTATGTTCGGCCAACTTTTTGCTTAGAAGTATGAACGTTGCCGTGAGTGAATGAATTAGCCTATATGTTTCTTAGGTAACATTTGTGTTCGATTGCATCAACCTTTCAGGATGCTTGAAGCATTTTACAACGGCGATGGGCTACCCGATTTAGCTGTCATCGATGCGCCGCGTACGCCGTTTTCAGTGACAGTTCCACCGTCATTGTTCTTCGCTTTCGCGCTTATAGCGCCATTCTTTAGCACAACTGTTCGCAAAATCTATCTCGTGACTATTTGCTCTTCACCAGCACTAATTTTGTGGCTGCGGTTACGCGGTTGCGTTTAAGACTCGCCGATTTAGGTCCACGTTAGGTAATCCATTCTAGGATCATTGTCACACCATGTACTACCGAAATATCACCTCAATACGCGTTTAGGGTCGCGATGATTTGTTGTTTCGATAAGACTCCGTTATTGGTTGGTTTTTTAAGCGTAATTATTGTAATTGATCAGTTGCTTTGTTATGGATTATTTTATTAGGTTTTATGAAGTGAGCGGTTTTTTAATTGTTGTTTTCGTGACGGAATTTGGTTGAGAAATGAATCCCCGTGCGTTCCCAATATCCGTCTTTGTAAACCGTTCTTCGTCACACGGTGTTTTCGACGTTTTTGGTGGTTTATTTTGGAACATGGTTCATGTGCACTTATCCTAGGGGCGTTTTCTTGTTCTTGTTGCTTGTTATGATTTGCGAGTTATGCGAAGAGCACCTTTCTACTTCCAAAAGCTTCGGCGACTGTAACTTTTCGCAAGTCGACAATGAGAAAAGTCGTAAAACATATTGTCGAGGCCGGCTGCCAAAAACGTCACAGTCCGAAAATGTTGGGTGGAACCCCAAAATTGCGTCACTCTGATCACATCATTTCCTAACGATGCATCACGTGGATCATGCAGTTCCACTTAAAGCCCAAGAAGTTGTTCGTCGGGATCATCACAATTGTCAGCTTCTAAAGTTTAGATGGCCTGACGGTTACGATTCATATCTTTGACGGCATTCTGCACCGTCAAATCCTCATCACCTAATCTTTGAAGATAAAATTGTGGATTATTCAGCTCCGGTCTAGAAAGCGCTCACTCTTCTTCCTTCATTTCCTACCTTCCAATTCTAGTTTTACTGCACTTTTAAATAATTTTCTTGATGGCGTTCATTAACGTGAAATCATTTTTAAGAATGTGGTGTTTCCAGTTTATTTGTATGGACAAAGTCGCATCAACTTCCACTGGGTAAAATGTTTATGGAATAGTGTCATTTTAATGCTTTTTGTTATTTGTTTTTAAACTTCTGTAGCTAATTTGAAATATAGCTGATTCGAGAACAATGGATCCGTTTCTTCTTTTGCGAGTGCGTGCCATTTCAGTCCTACTCTGGCTTGATGGTAGTCTTATGTGATGGCGAATTAAAAGATTGTTCACAACCGTAATGCGAACTAGCGACCTTCCGTTTTTGTTGCATATGCACTGCGATTTGGTGGCCTATTGGGAACTCATTCTTGCTATAGTAGCAGGGGCTGAGTGGTGGAGAAGTTGGTGGAAGCGTGAAAGATCGCAACGGCGGTTACGGACAATGCTTGTCACTAGCCTTCACACTGAATTCATTGCTCTGTTGCCGTCTCGCTGTTTCTATCTTTTGGTTGTTGCATTCCCGGGAATGGTTGCAGTTTACGTCACCGAAAGCATTTGTAACCTCAATATTACCTTTGCGTGTTGATGAAGTTGATTTGCCTTTTCCGATGAAGACCAACTGAAAGTTGGCTTATTGTTATGCTTGCTGTTGATTGCGGCATCAGTGAGTAAAAGTAATATGTAAATCGTCTTCCGCAGCCGTATTTTTCGGTTTTCGCAATCAGTTTTTAACTGCGTAAGTCATATTTTGTTGACAAAGTTTTCGACGAATGTTAATGAAAAACAGCTTTATTCTTCGAGCATTGGTCGAACGATTGGCAGTACAGTCAGATGCATGTCCAGTTCCCTCTGATCGTTTGCCTGACTGTGAGCAAGTGCCGAAACTGTGGAGGTGAGAGGTAGTTGGAGAGGTTTTTGCTGCGCAATGAAGTGTTTCCAGTCTCAAAAAAGTTTCTTTTCTATTTTTTCAGCTACCGGGTCGCTTTTATTAGTGAATGCGTGTATACTACTCACAACATTTAGTCAACTGCGTCAATCAAAATACGTTGGGCACACCGCTAGGTGTAATAGTGGTGTGGATGAACAGATATGCGAATTTGTCGACAAAGTCCTTGGAAGGGTTCCTCGCATGGAGATAGTAAAGTAAAGAGAGTAGGAGGTTTTAGAGCTGCAATAAAGGAAGGCATCGTTGTAGATGAAAGACGTCGTCGAACATGCGTAGCGACGTGGAAGTTCCATCATTTAATCTGATTCTAAACGCAGCACATGGGGACCAGACATTCAGCATGTGCGAGTGGAGAGCTGAAAAGTGAGGAATACGTCTTGCAGGCTGAGTAAGTAGGGTCTTGCTGAGGTTTTTCTACTGTTTGAGTGAATTTCCTTGTTGACTCGTTTTTTATAGTGATGTACTTTGTATGATGTCTGCCGCCCCCCACCCCCAACTCACCACTGAGAGAAGCATCAGACATGTGCACTTACTTTCCACCACCCCCTCACCCCTGCATCCTCCTACGTCTGCAGACATTGTTCCCGGACTTTCTTGGTTACACCGTTTTTAGGTTCTATGTGCTCTCTTCTATTGTGCTCTGTTTACGTTTACGAGCAGCACACTCCCCCTCCTCCCTCCCCCACACCTCTTTTTCCGCGTCTCGGTCGATTAGGAAAGAACTGATTCGAAAAATGAAAAGAATACATGTGGAAAAAATGGAAGAAAAGGTAAAAGGATAAATGCGACCAATAAGTGGTTTTGCCTATACGGACGGAAGTAACTATTTGACAAGGAAAAGTAGACGCCAACAATGAATAGCCATATGACTCAGATCAAAAATGAGGTTGAAAAACAGATCTAGAAAGTGAAATCTAGGTATTTATTGTGGGATGACGGCACTGTGAAGGCCGCCAAAGCGAGTAGGCGAACTGACCTACTTCCACAAATTCCTTATTATAGCCTTAAGGCTTTCAAAGATTATGAGGTGCACCATAAAACGCGTCTAAACGGTGACAATGCGGGTTACAAAGTGCCTTAATTGTTACGGAGTCATATATTTCTGTATGTTTGATTCTAAAAAATTTTAGGCGTTAAGCAATGGAAGGGGAGGAAGAGGGCCATTTTACTACATCGCATGGTTCAATGCAGCAGATTTCATTACCTGTTAAGCGTCGATGTCGATATTCACACAGTCACTGCAGCATTATTCAGTACTTGAAAACTGAAAATTAATGTTAACAGTAGTGGAATTCGTTTAGAACGTTTATTCGGTTTTGGCTGATCGCATCAACAAGAACAGTTAATACAGCCGGTCGATCTTGTATATGATGAATTTGTTTTTGCATTTATCGTCCACGATCGAATTCCTCATAGTTTTGCTCCCTTTTTATAAGAATGGTAGATTACAAAGGATGGGGAATTTGTTGCATTGTTTTCACGAGTTAGATGATTTTAAATTAGTACTCGTACTGTATCCCAAAATACGAATTGCTACGCAGACGAAAAATGCGAAAGGATGAACTGATGGTGGATAAGAGTGATCGACTGCCAACAATGCAGAATGACGCTAGAGTGTAGTGGGAAGCGGACGAAGCGAACCATTGAAACGTTGTTGAGGATGTACGCATATCACCAACTAATCTCGCTGAAAACAACTCATTTTAGAATATACGTTTACGACACGAAACCTCAGTTCGGCTTTCACTTTATCCTTTCATATCAAAACGCTTTGCTGCTGCTGCTGGTGGTGGTTCAAACGGATTTGAAAAATGTTTTATAAACGCCCAAAACTTGGACTTCCAGTCAGTGATTTCAAAGTTAAACGTTCAGCTTTTATTGCAAAGTAAGGGGGCGGGAGGTTCGAGTGTGCTGTCCTCGTCTTGTCTGACTGAAGCTGTAATTCTTAGATTCTTCGATCCAGCCTCACATTTTTCCAGTGCATCAGTTTTTTAAATGGATATTTGGATTTTATGAGCCTTCGCACAAGTAGGGTTTACTTAACAGTTCTCGTTCTTGCGTTACCTTTCACGGGTAGGTTGCTCAGTTAAAGACAAAAACGTATCCGGGAAATTTTTGATGTGAACCTGAAGATTGCTGGTACTTATGCAAACGATGCCAAGAAAACACTAATCTCCACCGATACGCATAAGAAGTGAAAAGAGACTGGCCAGCTGTCTCATAGGCTTCTTTGCTTGTTCTAATTTCGCGCACTGCAAGTTGATCGAGGAACGTTTGCGGCCATTTCTTCCTCTTGTTTCTTTTGAATTTTATTTTTCTAAAAGCTTTTTCCGCAAGCATATGTGGAAGCTTTTTTTCCTTCTGGTATTAACGGCCGTCCAACCTGATTTCTTTTATTTCATGCTAAATATTGAATTTTCATAAACGAGGGAAGCACGATTTTCGTAGTCGAGAACGGAAAAAGATCATCGGGGATTGTGTAGGAACGCTTTGTTAAGTGTTAAGCAAATTATGCAGTCTTTGTCACTCGCTTAAGCTTTTCGCATTTGAAAGATGTTTTGCGAAAATCAAAAAAGACGCACGCAACGGATGCAAATTCGAAGAGGTCCGTCGAGTATATCTTTTGGATTAATCGACCTCTTTAATTAAAACAATATTGTACTAGTCATTTATGCAAGAAAATACGAACTCTATGTTTGGGCTCAAAGCGCACTAAGTTAGGCACTAAATGAAGACGTATTAGCCCAATTAGTTATGCGCTGCTTTCTGGTCGATCTCGGTCAGTGTGTACACAGAGTAGGCCTCCGCTATATTCATTCTCATAGTGGAATAAGAAAAAAGAGATGAAAAACCTACTCATATCCTCTCCACCTTCTCATCATGGCCGCGCAGCGAGTGTGCCCTTCTTCGATGTCGTCTTTGTTGACAGGTCGATAGGAGCGAACGTGCCTTAATGGTCGATGCTGTTTGGTCTGACATGAAAGACCCGTATGTGGAATCGCTTGAATCTTGCCTTCGTTAAGGCTCGACCAAAATGCATCGTTCTCCAGTGGCACTGCAGTCATGCGTCAATTTCGCTGAGCAATACTTCTTGAGATCCTTATATTATCCAACCAATTTGCTTTCATTTTTTAAATGTGTTCTTAATTCAGAGGCTATGCCAAGACGTGCGAATGTCCTTCGGTCACAAGGAATTTACCTATAGAAGCCGTATACCTGAAACAGCTAAAGGGGTACCGAAATCCAAACAGTACCCGGAAAGGGGAAAAGTGGGTTTTTAGGGGTTTGTAAAAATAGGTTTTTAAGGTTTTTTAAACAGCCTCTTCATATCCTTCCAAACAGCTCGTTCGGTCGAAGGGTTTTAAGCAGTCACATCTCATCGCGTATGGATTGGCTAACATATCAGTTTCACACAATACGCCCGTCGTAAAAATAGGTGACTAATGAAAATGAATGATGTATTTATGAATGCGCTATCAAAAGCTGCCACACAAAATAAAGAACACAGATATTCGAAAAATCGTGATCCATTGAATGATAGTGAGGTGCCTTATTTAGTTTTAAAAAAAGGGAAAAATTAAAGTGCAGTAATCTCGGGCTTGGAATTTACACCATTTTAGAGGACTTTAGGCTGCTTCGGCGACTGAAATAATCAATAAATTTCCGGGCAACCATGACAGAAAACTCTCAAAGAATGTTTTTTTTTAAATTTGTTCTTGTCTCTGGTATGGTTTTTTTAAAGTAAAAGACTGTCGCGATCCCTGTCGACTTCACGTTGATATCCACTGAGGTGGTTTATAAACATTTCCTTACTTTGTGAACATTTCAAACTCAAGCTTTTAAAACTTATTTGTCTGCAAATTTTGTTGCTATCACAAGTTCATCTTTATTATTTCGCAGAAAGGATTCTCGACCACTGTATTACGGACTTCCTGGTAATTATAAAGTTTAGGTATGCCTAAAGACGTTTGCTTGTTCTGCTTCCTTGCAGTGAACTGTTTCACTGAAGTACAGTAGTGCAGTCGCACATTAGTACGTGGAGCATGGTCTGGCATTATATGCATATCTGCGAGTAGCTCATATAATTGGTGGGCGAGCCGAACTGTTATTAAAAATTATGGCCGAAAAAAAATGCATTTTTTTGAGGAGGATTTAATATAATTACGTTCTAAATAGTGTCAGTATGATGGGAAATCTGTGAAACTTGAACTCTGTGTGTTCAATATAAATTTTAAAAAAAAACGAATTTCGAATGAACGACGTGAGAGGGGAGGGGAGGGGGAGGGACTGATTGCATATGCTTGACATCAGCGGGGCTATCCAGCTTTTTTGTGACCCACATATCTACAACAAATATCGGATGGAGTTGACTGTCTTTGTATAGTAATTTTATAATGGACTGAGAAAATAGAGAGGTAAATGATCGGAAACAGACCATATTCGGTCATTTGGAGCCTGTTGACGATTGCAAATGAGGTTACGACGTCTCTTTCGAAGATGTAGTCAAGTTCGATGTCATCGTCGTCCATGCCGAATGGCCGCATTAGGTCTTGACCCACCTGTTGCACATCTTATATAGTATTCTCCATCCACCTTTATAGTGTTCTCCATCCACCTCAAACAGTTGCGATTTTTTGATCAACAGACTTATTCTATCACTTAGTAATGTCAATGAGTGACAATAGTAGAATTCAACTGCTGTTCCAGTAAACTCAACATTCCGTTTAAACGGCTATCTTTTTTAGTTATGGAAACATAGTCAATAATGCAGTCTCGTTCCTCTTTTTTTGAGACAACTGCTTTTTGAAAGAGCCATATTCCAGGTATTTTATTCTAGCTATGTGCACAGCGTGACTTTTCGTTCTGCTGGTGTTAAGCAAAAAAAAAATTATACGCTAAACAAAAACGCAAGCTTCATAGAACGATTGCCAGCTGTAAACGGTAAGCACTTTTGAAAGCACATTTCCTGCAACCGAATTTTTGCTTTCAAAGAATTTTCGCATAGAGAGAATATACCGAAGATACCTGAATGATAAAGGATAGCTGTAATCACGAACGTACTGTCGGAAAGGAAAAGTTCCTCCGATGAGCTAAGGAATGTCATTGACGGAAGGAAAAAAAGCAGTAAAATCTCTGAAAGTACAACTATACCTTGAACCATCCAACAAAGAAGAGGAATTGAACTATGGTAAATATCGGCACAATGAAGTCGATCTCATAGCGCTTGTATTTCTTCTCAGGATCGAGGAACTGTCGTCCCAAAAGGCAAAACGCGAAATAGGCATATGTGGCGAGTGCAGCAACCTAAATTTCTAATTTATTTTTTAAATGAAACGTGGCGGGCAGTAAAAACATTTCTTGTAAAATCTTCAGCGCGAGAACTTTATCGAAGAAGAAATCTCAACGCCGAGCAGGACGTGAGACTTTCGCTAAAACGAAAAAAGACTGCAGTAAATATCGCGAAATTTCAGAAGCATTACAACCAGGTTATAGTCTATATTATATATTATATAGAAGATTGTAAGGAATTTTAAGCTCGTCGTCACTCTAACTTTTGAACAAGTTTTTTTTTTCAAATTTTCCTATTAATTAATCTCCCAAATGGCTAGGTTAAGTTCGTTAGCCAGCCGGATCGGTTAATTACTTCCCGGTAATTTGTCCGCGGGAAGATTTTTCATACTTAAGAATCAAGCCTCATAACTTTTCAACTGATTCGCACTTTTCCGATTTCTTTAATGCTTTTGACAGGGTTTTGGCCTATCGTCTGGCGTTTTTGGTTTTGGTCCGGAGCGATCGTCCGGAATCGAAATAGAACTCCGGAGATTCTCTTAGGTATGGGACTTTGTTTTTCGGATCACTTTTGAGCCGGAATTCTTCAGTTTTTTGGAGAACCTTAAAAAAATCTTATAGGCCTTGATCGTCTTGGGTGGTCCGTGTTAAATAATTTGCCAGATTTTCATTTCCGGAAAAACTTCCCGGCTTCAAACTTGAAATTTTGGGTCGGCCATAACTCGGCTCAGATTTGACCGATTTGGCTCATTTTTGACATTTAGGGGTTTCAAGGTATGCAGATTCTTACTTTACACGACAGAGTTCCACGAAAAAGTTCATTTAACAAGGTTGAAAAATCGCACTTTAAATCTCAAAAGTTGGCATTTTTTGTTTGGCTTCCAAAAATGTAATATCCATTCCTCTGCGGCTTCTCGTTTTCGGACCCCATCAAAAATCCACGTAAATTTGAGATTACTTGAACAGCGTTTGTCCGAGTGAAATGTAGCCTACACCAAAACATGCTCCCAAAAATTCTGCATGCAAGCATATATAGGTTGTTGGGGGTACGAGTAACGTGAAGGGAGGAAACGGGACCCCGAACGGTTTTCCACAGTTAAGAACGCGCTGGTTGACATATCCCAGGTCCTTGAGCGAACGAGTACATCGAGGGAATGGGCGCAGGTGTTAACGCAACTTACGGACGAGGTGGAGACCACGGGTTCAATTGCGGTGGGGGTGGTTCAGTACTGATGGGTTCAGTGTTGCTGCGTAATTAATACGCGTGCAATTGTTTGTATTTTTCTTCACTCCGAAATGATAGAGCTCGACGAACTGATTCGAAATATCCAGGAATTTTTGGATTTGGTTAAGAATTCGATGAGATGTGGTCGATTGAATTTGGCAATAGTGGGCTTAAGTATGAAAGTTGTAGAGGGCTTCTATCTGGGCAACGGTTACTCCAATCGGGATGGGGTGTCTTCCTTTTTAATCAGCTACTGATACGCTATCGATCGGTATATAGATCAGCCAGATCGGTGAGATAAGGGTCTGGCCGAATCGATCGCCCAGGAATCCCAAAATGTCGATTTTTGCAATTTTGGGGGTTCTGGATCTCGGCTTTTATTGGAGCCAGAGTGAGTGCGATCTGTGCGTTCAATTCAGCTCCTGGAGCTGATCACAAAGGTACCAGAGCCTTCGCTCCAGATGACTCCGGAGCCGAGATATGAGAACCCAAAATTTGCGATTTTTCGATCCATGGGGGGGGGGGGGTACGTGGAATTTTTCGAAAAAAACTTTTTGTCTCAGATTTCCGCGGAACTGACATCGTTCGATAGAGCTCGACTACCTGATCCTAAATGTCCATAAACTGTTGAATTTGGCTGGGAATTCGACGAGATATGGTGGTTTAAAATTCCGAAATTGCTCTTAACTGTGCAAATAGAAATCTCATTCAATAGCGAGAGGCGAAGCCGCGAGGCCGTATTTGACCTTCAGACGTCACCTTTCACCAAATAATTTGATTTTTGCACCGTAGTTCCACGCATTCCCCGGAAATGTACATAAAAGTGTTATACTTATAGATTTAGCGAGCGACGAAGCCGCGAGCCTGTATTTAACCTTTAAAAGTCACTTTTCGCCGGCTAATTCGCTTTTTTCTTGGCACCGTAGTTTCACTCTTCCCCAACAAATACACATAAAGGTGTAGTACCTATAGATTTAGCGAGCGGCGAAGCCGCGAGCCCGTATTTAAGCTTTAAACGTCACTTTTCGCCAACTAATTGGTATTTTGCACCGTAATTTCACGCATTCCCAGTACATAGACATAAAGGTGCAATACCTATGAATTGAGCGAGCGGCGAAGCCGCGAGCCCGTGTTTCACCTCTAAGCGTTACTTTTCATCAACTAATCCGATTTTCGCACCGTAGTTGCACAAATCCCCAAGGAATGTACATAAAGGTGTAATACCTATACATTCAGCGAGCGGCGAAGCCGCCAGCCCGAATTTGACGTTCAAGCATCACTTTTCACCAGCTAGCCGGTACATTAGTGTAACTGAGCTGAGAATGGTCCTTGGCCGAGCGAGCCACGGAGATCATGTGCGGGTAGAGCAACAAGGTTCGCTGGAGTGGGCGGGGCCGCAGTGGGAGGTGCGTTTTGATGGGCGCGAGCGCAGTGGGTGGTCTATGACGCGCAATGCTCTGCGTGTGCGATTTTTGCCGTGTAAACGTCAATTTTCATTCAACTAACTGCATTTTAATCAATTTTTTTGGAATTTTTTTGTACTTTTTAACTTTATACACACCGTGTAACATGCATAACTTCGTGTAACATGCTAGTATGCATATATATATGCACACACATATATACGTATATATATGCGCAAATGTATAATATACATATTATATATTGAAACTCCACTGACATGGTTCATAGAGTTGACAGCTGGTCGCGCCGAGAGGCTGATTAAGGTCATAAACCTTTTTTAATTACCCCATTCCGTTGTCGAACACGCAAAGGAAAGGACACTGTATCCCTAGCTCCTTCCGCCTCTTCCTCCCTCCCCGCTTTTTTTACTGACTTCCATATAAGCCAGTTGCTCCACAAACATATTAACAATCATGTAATGAAACTTGCAGTTCAGCACTGCTGATGTTTGATGGCCCAACACCGTTTTCGGTTTCACTTCAGAAACACGTTACAAAAATTGACAAAAACTGATACAGTACGCGCCTTCAGCAATCCTATTTGAAGCACCGTAATAAATGCCCAGAACCACATGAAGAGTGCTTTGCAAGGCACGAACATTACTGCTCCACCCAATTAGCAAAGCAGCGGTTATTTCTCATGCGGATTATGAAGTGGTGGTGGTGGTGCAACGATTTGCACATGACATCAAATTTATTCGCGCCCTAAGAATTCTCCCACTCATTTCCCCAAAATTACCATTTTGTTATCAGTAACTCAACACTGCGAACTGTTCCCAAATTTAGCTGCATCACATGAGCCCATTGTGCGTTCTTACGAATTTAATCCTAGGACAATTATTAACCTAAGCTTTAAACGTCACTTTTCGCCAACTAATTGGTATTTTGCACCGTAATTTCACGCATTCCCAGTACATAGACATAAAGGTGCAATACCTATGAATTGAGCGAGCGGCGAAGCCGCGAGCCCGTGTTTCACCTCTAAGCGTTACTTTTCATCAACTAATCCGATTTTCGCACCGTAGTTGCACAAATCCCCAAGGAATGTACATAGACGTGTAATACCTACAGATTTAGCATGCGGCGAGCTCGCGAGCCCGAATTTGACGTTGAAGCGTCACTTTTCACCAGCGAGCCGGTACGTTAGTGTGATTGAGCTGGTAATGGTTCTGGGCGGAGCGAGCCATAGAGATCGTGTGTGGGTAGAGGAAGCTACGTTGGAGTGGGCGGGACCGCAGTGGGAGGAGCGTTACGTTAGGTGCGAGCGCGATAGGTGGTCAATGACGCACTGGGAATGGTTGTGGGCGGAGCGAGCCGCAGAGAGCGTGTGTGGGCGGAGCAAACCGCGTTCGAGTCAGCTGCGCCATAGTGGAAGGAGCGTTTCGATGGGCGCGGGCGCAGTGGGTGGTCTGTGACGCGCAATGCTTAAGTGTGCGATTTTGCCGTGTAAAAGTCAATTTTCGTCCAACTAACTACATTTTAATCACAGTTTTTTTGGAATTTTCTGTACTTTTTAACTTTACACACACTGTGTAACATGCATAACTTCGTGTAACATGCTAGTACGCACTAAATGAACCAAACTATACTTGTTTGTTTCAAATCTGGCTGCTAAAATAGCCTTAACAAGTCGCTGAGTGAAGTCTGTTGTTCAGCGACGTCAATGTGTCGCCAATCTAGCCGATACGATAAGTAATCACGATAGAAACTGCTGCGAATCTTTTATGTTCGATCTCAGCAATAACGTGTAGATATTAATAAATTTAACAGATGTAATTTATATAGAGTACGAATGAAATACTTAAGAAAAAATTATTCTGTAGCGTGGAAGAAAGGCGAACCTGAGTGTATACGAGCGGTACACAAACCCAATCGTGGCAAAAGAGTTTCCGAAAAGCAGATCGATATTGTTTCAGTTCTTGTACAAATTGATTTGTTAGTGACGCCATTGGAGCATTTTCTTTAATCTCATCGGCAAGTATCTGTTGTACCCAATGCAATGGGGTCATCCAACGCACACTCTTCACTTCGCCCTGAAACCCTCGTATACCCTCATATTCTTTTTTTTTCGATTATATAGGTGCTAAAACT
>JPKZ01022854.1:724386-792630 GCA_000803305.1 Toxocara canis
TCCCACTCCCCCAAACAATGAGATGACATTGTTTCATTGGGGAACAAATGTAACAGTGAAGCAAAACAAAATTTATTGCGCGTGAAACAAGTTGAGAACGGAAGTTATGGAAAAAAGCAAGTCAGCTGGAATACTATTCGTTTACTCGAAATGTGCGAACCGAAGAAGAATGCAACACCGTTCAGTGCGAAAGCACCGATAATGGAGCGGCGATGCACCCACGAAAAGGAACAACGAATGTGGCGTGTGCGCTCGAATCGATCGAATTTTTTCACTCGGCTATGAAGTCGTCCATGAATGATGAGATCGAAGGGTCGGTCACCCACCCTGCGAGAACGGTCGGCTTAGGCAAAGGCAATCTCGACGGTCGTTAATACTTTGCAGTAGTCACAATTCTACTCTACGTGAAGTCGTTCCTAGTTTAGCTGTCTTCTTCGATGGCCAGGGACGCATTCTGGGTATGAATTGTGCTCGCAGTTATAAAATAAGCTATCAGACTGTTCAATAAATAACGCCATAATGTACCTTAGGCATTCCAGTACGTGAGGTGTACTTTTCCAATAGTATTTAAAAATACCGGAAAAAACTGAGTAGAACGATGTACAAATTAGAGTTGACTTATTGGATCACTATCTATAAGAAATTCATTTTCTTTAAAGTCCGCTTTCAACTGGGATAATTCTCTGTGAGGCAGGCATGAACGACATAGTAGGTCAAACGACAAAAACGCAAGCGAACAGAGACGAAAAATAAGGCAAACAATTTGCGCAGCACACCTATCCGCGTTCACTCATTTACGGTGATGAGTGAGCGTGTGAGGTACGGAGAGCTGATGCTCAGTGGGTTGTATCTAGCCATGATGACGGGGCACATCAGAGTGAGCAACCTGGTTGCGTGCTACCATTAATGAATCATCGTCATGTTTACCGGGTCGACGTAAATCGCTGAACTATTTTATGAACGTTGTGTGCGACTGTTCGTGGTTGAAAAGAAACGCATTTACTGCACAGACTCGCAGAAAACGTCCATATTATATTCTTTCTGAAAATTTCTCAACAAATTTGAAGCTATGCACGAATTTTTGTGAAACCTCAAATCGCATAAATCATTAAATCAGTGAGGTTTCTTTTTGTTGTCAAAAACTTGATATTTTCCTTAGGGAATTTTCCCTAAAACTTTTATCTTTACAACATTAAAAAGGAGCTCTTATTTAGAACACACATGAAAGAATTCTTCTCGATTCGGTATATAAACTTCCCATTGGTGACTAGCATTAGTGATGGTGCTTTGAGAACTATAAAAAATCCTCTGTTATGCAGCGTACGCCTGAGTTCTTTCAAACGATTTCTTTGTTTTTGTATGAATTGGAATGAATGAAATGAAGTCAAATCAAAAACATCCACGTGAATGCAATGAAAAGGGGAATGATAACTAAAACAATGAGTGTACATTGATGATTCTAACTGTCGGAGCGCCATCGTCATTCACGGAGTGTAAAGTACTCGTTTATGAGTTTCTTTAGCATTAAATTATGGCTGCTGTTCAACTTTTGAAACTTTTTACGTTCCGCAAATTGATTTTCCTATTGTATATGAGAATGTCGTAAACGACTTATGAAGTTGTTGAAACGAAATCGGACTGGAACCACGTAAACTTGACCTATAAATAAACAATAGTCTGTCGACTTTGGACTAAAACAGTATATCATCAGTGTTTTTGTTGCTAAATCGCTTTCCATTTGTCAAAACCACTGAAACTTCGGCTTTTACTAATAGTATTGTTTACATCTGGCTTTCAGCTGATGTTATTCTTTTAAATAGCAAAATGCGCCGAAACGTCTATTAAACAGTATGTTGTGTAGTTCATGGTGCGTTCGATATTCTTAAATAGTAACAATATCAATATACTTACATCCTATCCGATAAAGTTGAGTGACTCGTTTTTATTCATTTTGTTTAGCGCGCAATGAAGTGATTTCTTCCAACCTATAAAAACTAATGGAGATTTCACTAGAAGTAGTCTGAGTGAAGTTTATTGGGATACGTGGACAAGTAAGGTCGATGAAACTTCGGTGGGAGTGGAAAATTCAGAAGTGTGTATGAGCACAATGGTAGCAGTCCTTGAAGTAACAGCGATGGCCGTCCTTTACGACAGCAGATGAGCTCTAAACACGTAATGACGAGGCTACGTTTCCGTCAGTTCATAACGTATGAAAAAAAAAAAAGGAACAAGTTCTATAAACCAGTTTTCATACGAAAATAAAAAGAACAGCCAAAAAATGTACGAAAAACTACTGCTTATTAAGCGTCTTTTTTTTAAAATGAAAGTGACCACCTTAAATCTCAATAAATATCGGGCAATTAGCTATCAAATAAGAGATAGCTTTTTGCTTCAATGAATAAGAAAGCAAGAGAAGATAGCTTTTCGTGTTTCAATACGATTAAATTAAAATTAAGAAAAGACGATTTATAAGCGAAAAAAATTTACAAAATGGACGACTTTGATGAGCAAACTGCAAATATTGTAAACTGAGCGTCAACATTTTCCATAAATCGATAGCCATTCGTCACAATCTCACTGAACACTGGTCATTCAACACACATGATTCGAATATGACTCAGCTTGCATGATGAAATTTCGGAGTTAGTTTTCATTTACACCACTTAATTTAGTCTCTGTGAGACAGCTGGGAGTATGACAAAAAAAAGCAAATTTTGAAATTCTAATTCAACTCTGCTTGTCGTGACTACTCGCGAAGTTTGATCGAGTTTGTAGAAATTTGAATGACAAAAATATTGAGGCAAATAATTTTATAGCAAAGAAGCGTTGCATGTGCATTCAAGGCACCGATAACAGTGACCTGTGTCAATCAAAGGGATTAGTCAATGGCTCTAAGGCGAAAGTTGGCCCACTACGCCTATAAAAGCGGACAGCAGAAGGCTAACAAAGAGTCGTCTTTAAGAAGTTAAGAGGCAGCGTGGAATATTTGTTGTGGCTTGTTTTATTATTGGACTTGTGTTGGTTTAATTTTCATTCTATGTAGGTCACTGCCGTTTACCTGCTATGTGAAATGCAATAGTTTCGCTTTCTCATTACGCAGCAGGATATTGTACCACTTCTATCGAAGAGGCTTTTGGTTGATAGAATTCGACTTGTTGTGCTTCGTTAAGATACGTAGAAGAGTTTACGAGTTTACGACTATAGCGTATTGATGTGCTATTCCTACGAGTTTACGATTATAAGATATTGATAGGTTATTCCGCTGTGCTGAAGTGTTGTTTGCGTTTTGTTTGTTCGTAATGCGATTGTGGCTACGTTGTTTGTTGCGCCTTACGCACTAATAAAATGCAAGAGGTTTAATTACCCAAGTTTGAGATTGGGTAAGGACAAATGTCTCGAAGAAGCGAGACGGAAGCAGTTGTTCGAGTAAGGAGAAGTGGTGCAAGAAATCGTCGACTCAAGCGAAGCAGCGACGATCGACGAGGAACGAGCAGACCGGTCAAGTCTCACGACTTTCAGTATATATTGGCTACCGGGTGAGGGAAATATATGGCAGTCAATACACTGCTTTTATTACAACAAATTTTTAATTGCTATGCAAACAATTAATTTGCAAAGCATCTAAATTTTCGAAATGTAGCCTTCTGCATGATGGTTACTGCAGTGTGCGTGAGAAACGCTACTCTTAGAATAACAGAGGACTGACACTTCCAAAAGATATGTAGTTGAGCGAATTTGTAGATACAAACAAACAGCAAGGTAATAAGTGAAGCAAAATTTTGGCGGAGAAAAATAAAGTTGGAAAAAGAACATGTGAAAATAAGTGACACAGAAGACGAAATTGAGACAAGGATAGAAGACAATGCAGACACATGAAACTGAAGGAAATAAAGTGAAATCTGATCATAGTGAACTTATGGTTGCTCACAAGCGTGCAGAAAAAAGCACTCGCAAAAAGGGTATGAAAACGCTTACAAGAGAACTGTGGGAAGAGAACGAATCATTGACAAGCGCAACAACAATGGTCGCTACTGCTGGATTGCAGAATAGAAAAATTTCGTTCGCCTACGTTACGAAAAGACGCTGCCACGAACTCAAAAAAAGACCGAAAAACGAAATAACAGTTCGCATCAAGTAATAGGCAACAGCCAATGCCAAAAAAAGAATTCGGGAAACCATGCTACCAAAAAGTTATCGTTTCAATATGGCTTAAGGGTATTACGCGTCAAGTGGAGATGAGCTCTTCAAAAGATCACCAATTATTTCATCTACGCTGCACGGATTACTTGCTGTCAATGAGACAACGAGAGAGAGAGACTCAACGAAATTTTTCCGGAGAAACAAACAAACAAAATACAAACAAATGAACGAAAACAAACAATTCCATCAGCGACGAGAACGGTCTATGGACTCATGAAAGTAGAGTTCGCTTGATCGCTTCACATCGCCTCAGATCGCCTCAGTCTTCCACTTGCTGGGGACGTTATTCGACTACGGTAACTAATTGGGCGCATATGGATTAAAATTTAAAAGTTGACTGCAAAATGTGGATTTCGAAGAGGATTTCTTTAAGACGGTGACAATCGAAATGCATGCAGCTAGTATTGTAAGTGCAATGAACGGTGAGAGTGCGACGAGCAGGAATGTGGGTGTACACGTTCTGCTGTGTTCATCTGTTGTCTCGTCGATACCCGCAATAAGCATTTCTGGGGTACTGACGTCTAACTCGAGTCGCCGTTCCATCCGATTCATTTCTATTGATCGATGTCTTCGCGTTTTGTGACCGCTGCAGTTTGGTGGCTGAAATGGTTTGCGCTTGGTCGATAAACCAATTTTGCCACTTTCTGTAAAACATTAACCACCAAAGTTTTCATTTGCCATTTTCTGTAGTTCGCAATAAAAATGTCCTTGTTTTTTCCATATATGAAAAACCTTTTTTTGTCAGAAGCTCTTTTAGTTTGATATCGTTTGCTTCAATTCGTTTTAAAAGCATGGCAGTCGCTCAAATCTTTCAGTCTAAACTGAACTGTCTTTCTTCACACAATTATGGTTTTCTCGTAAGGTCTAAGTTGTTTTTTTTTCCGTTTCATTTTTAAGTTTTTCATTTGTTTTTCTTTCCGCTCTTTGTCACTTTTCTTTTTCTGAAAGGTTTCAAACTAATTAGCGGTAAAAGCATGTTAATCTCTCATTTCTGATCGATGTTCTAATAGTTGCGTAACATTTTATACACTTTTTGGCGCATAATAACATACCGACTGCAAAGAACTAAAGTCACACTAAAATAGAAACGCTACCGTAATTCCCGAGCAGAGCCCCATGTCTTTATGGCACAACTCGATTTGGCATGTGAAGTATAGTTGATTGGAATCTGCATATTTGAATACATGACTCCGTGCATGTGCGCTCATCGTGCTGTCATCATATGTAAGTTCATCCAGTAGGAAACTGTCTGTCGAACATCTTCAAAGAAAATGACCACATTCACTTTCTAAACAATCATTTTAAAAAGGTCATAATTCGTAAGGTCTAAGTTGTTTTTTTTTTCCGTTTCATTTTTAAGTTTTTCATTTGTTTTTCTTTCCGCTCTTTGTCACTTTTCTTTTTCTGAAAGGTTTCAAACTAATTAGCGGTAAAAGCATGTTAATCTCTCATTTCTGATCGATGTTCTAATAGTTGCGTAACATTTTATACACTTTTTGGCGCATAATAACATACCGACTGCAAAGAACTAAAGTCACACTAAAATAGAAACGCTACCGTAATTCCCGAGCAGAGCCCCATGTCTTTATGGCACAACTCGATTTGGCATGTGAAGTATAGTTGATTGGAATCTGCATATTTGAATACATGACTCCGTGCATGTGCGCTCATCGTGCTGTCATCATATGTAAGTTCATCCAGTAGGAAACTGTCTGTCGAACATCTTCAAAGAAAATGACCACATTCACTTTCTAAACAATCATTTTAAAAAGGTCATAATGTACATTATAAACAGCCCGTACATTTTGTTAGGGATAAATTCAGCTGTATACATTTTTTGTTTGCAGAAGTATGCATTTCTTCGGTAACAACATGGGCTTTACTTTACAGCTTACTCTATCTCACAATAAAGTATAATTGTTTTGCCGGCTCCAGCAATCTGTTGGCGAAAGGAGCTGAAACATGAAAGTCATGAAAAATGCGGAAAGTGGATTAATTGATTTCGCTTATAAAGAGGTTGTTCGTGCAACAGTTCTTCGTAATTGTCAATATTGCTACTACGAACTGCCTTTTTATTGGCTGCCTTTGTCTTTTCATGTTTCGAAACAATGCTAAATACTTTTATGCGCTTCATAGCCTAGCGAAAGCATGTCATGGAATCGTCATATACCGTCATATATATATGACGTAACATGTATGTGTATATGTATACATTATTGGGCGGCAGTAGCTCAGTGGTAGAGCCCTCGCTTCGCATGCGGAGGGACGTGGGTTCGATTCCCGGCTGCTTCCCACGATACCACTGACAGCATAGCTATCGGGTGGTACTAACAACTAGCTGTAACAGCCATCCCTTCGGCGTGCGATTGCTTCAGTAACACCGAGACATCGCACTGATGGCCCGAACGGAAAGAATAAGAATATATATGCATTATACATACATATATATATACATATATATGTACGTATATATACATTATACATATACATGTGTATACACATGTATATGTATAATGTATATATACGTACATATATATGTATATATATATGTATGTATAATGCATATATATTCTTATTCTTTCCGTTCGGGCCATCAGTGCGATGTCTCGGTGTTACTGAAGCAATCGCACGCCGAAGGGATGGCTGTTACAGCTAGTTGTTAGTACCACCCGATAGCTATGCTGTCAGTGGTATCGTGGGAAGCAGCCGGGAATCGAACCCACGTCCCCCCGCATGCGAAGCGAGGGCTCTACCACTGAGCTACTGCCGCCCAATAATGTATACATATACACATACATGTTACGTCATATATATATGACGGTATATGACGATTCCATGACATGCTTTCGCTAGGCTATGAAGCGCATAAAAGTATTTAGCATTGTTTCGAAACATGAAAAGACAAAGGCAGCCAATAAAAAGGCAGTTCGTAGTAGCAATATTGACAATTACGAAGAACTGTTGCACGAACAACCTCTTTATAAGCGAAATCAATTAATCCACTTTCCGCATTTTTCATGACTTTCATGTTTCAGCTCCTTTCGCCAACAGATTGCTGGAGCCGGCAAAACAATTATACTTTATTGTGAGATAGAGTAAGCTGTAAAGTAAAAATATATATGCATTATATATACATATATATATATACATATATATGTATGTATATATACATTATACATATACATGTGTATACACATGTATATATTTGTATATATATAGTGTGTATAAGTGTCCATGTTAGCCTGCCTGATTGCTAGAATTGACCAACGAGACAAACACATGACCGATGGCATTACGAAGGCTCTCATACAAATTTGGACGTGATGCACAAATTTGTGTACGAGTGGTGGTATCGCAGTCGCACATCCCCTCTTATCTGCCCCTCTCCTCACCCTTCATCTCTTTTATGATACAAAACACTAAGGCCATGATATACATTAAACATGGTTAAACATGTAGGCTTCTGAATGAAGAATGAAAATTTTCAGGAAAACGAGCAGTCCGCAAAAATCGGCGCTAACCGTAACAGTTATTGTGATTTCAGCAGTATCTCGCTTGACAACCGCAGCTTGGCGGTGTTAGTTGAGAGCGACTGCTTCGTCGGCAGTCGAAAAGAAATGTTTATGGATAGCTAAACATTTCTCAGTTTGTTTTGCATTACTGAACGAATTAGACAATTTTACGAGGATCGTGCGAAGCATATATCGTGTCACTCTCCTGGCATGCTTCCGGGATTCTCAACTAGCGAAATACAAGCCTTCTTGCCGAATTAAGAAAAGCAATAACAGGTTTATGCTGCTATTTTACACTGCCTCTTACAATTGCTGACAAATAAACTGCGACTTTGATTAATCGGGTGGTACTAACAACTAGCTGTAACAGCCATCCCTTCGGCGTGCGATTGCTTCAGTAACACCGAGACATCGCACTGATGGCCCGAACGGAAAGAATAAGAATATATATGCATTATACATACATATATATATACATATATATGTACGTATATATACATTATACATATACATGTGTATACACATGTATATATATAGTGTGTATAAGTGTCCATGTTAGCCTGCCTGATTGCTAGAATTGACCAACGAGACAAACACATGACCGATGGCATTACGAAGGCTCTCATACAAATTTGGACGTGATGCACAAATTTGTGTACGAGTGGTGGTATCGCAGTCGCACATCCCCTCTTATCTGCCCCTCTCCTCACCCTTCATCTCTTTTATGATACAAAACACTAAGGCCATGATATACATTAAACATGGTTAAACATGTAGGCTTCTGAATGAAGAATGAGAATTTTCAGGAAAACGAGCAGTCCGCAAAAATCGGCGCTAACCGTAACAGTTATTGTGATTTCAGCAGTATCTCGCTTGACAACCGCAGCTTGGCGGTGTTAGTTGAGAGCGACTGCTTCGTCGGCAGTCGAAAAGAAATGTTTATGGATAGCTAAACATTTCTCAGTTTGTTTTGCATTACTGAACGAATTAGACAATTTTACGAGGATCGTGCGAAGCACATATCGTGTCACTCTCCTGGCATGCTTCCGGGATTCTCAACTAGCGAAATACAAGCCTTCTTGCCGAATTAAGAAAAGCAATAACAGGTTTATGCTGCTATTTTACACTGCCTCTTACAATTGCTGACAAATAAACTGCGACTTTGATTAAAAGATGAATTAAGAAGGCTAAATCCGACAACCTATAACGACATAGCCAGACAACAACGTGAAAGTTTTATTTCAGGTGTATCATTGTTCTGTACTATGCGCAAAATTCGGAAGACACGGTAACTGCAAGCGGCTTGCCGTCACAGCAAGGTCCAACGCTCTCAGTTACATTCAACTTTAAGCAGCACATAGTTTTTGAGAACTTTTTGGGCTGCTTTTTCCACACTTTCTAACGGTGATATTATGATGGAAGAGAGGTTAAGTGAAAGACTTGCCCGTCGAAATCAATAACCGCATGTTGTTCACCGTCGCCATCTGTAACGAAGCATTTTTTGACAAGCATTCCCATCCCTATGCCACTGCACTTCCACACGTGGAACACCTGAAATGCAAAGGGAATCAGTTCATTTATAAGCGAAATGAATGGAACAGCGAACAGGCTTGTTCATATACTCATTTGATGCAGAACGATATGCATTAGGACAAAAGAAAGCTCCCACCACATGCCGGAGTGGAACCTGCAACGTGGTGCTTAACGGAACATATGTGTGGTTGAAGCGAAAATCTGCAAACAAGTACGCTTCAAAGTGTTGTGTAATAAATATTTTTGATTTGGAACGCTTACGAGCAAAGCCTATTAACTTTCATCGTTCGCCCTAATCATTTCGAAATTTTCTGCCTTAGATTTTTCAACCATTTGTTATTCGACAAATTAATTCGACGAAAAATCACAAAAACTGACCAACAAATGCGAATTTTGATTGAGGACGGTTCGATATTCGACAATTTTCCCACCTCAAAGAAATATTGCACCTTCCAAAAAGTGATTAGGTAATGCCAATATGTTGACCTAGTTTCGAGAAGTCATTTAACAATTTTCATGTCCACTTGTAAGTCTCTCTTTTATCAATAAACATGTTAACACATACCGTTTCACCGACGTTAGCGAACTTTATTTGTGGACCGTTGATGCTATCATGTCTTACCGAATATTCGCAAGACGGCATTCTTAGTTCATCTGATAATTCGGTAGGCGATAGTGCGCTGAATGTTTCTTGTCGTCAAATTTTCACCAATTTAAATCATTTTAAGCAAAACTGATTGCGAAGAATCAATGCTATTGAGCTTTACGTTGCTCATTTACCTCTTTGGTATACCATTTCCCAGCCAGAGATGGGTTTTACGTGCTGCTTAGTCTATTGTTCTCTGAGGTACACCGTTACCAGCGTATTCATTTACTCGTTCTACTCATTACCTACAAATTATGCTGCCTTATCATATGAATATAAGGCCATTTATACTCATGCTATTAAATTCAATAAACGAGTTTGAGTTCCTCCAAAGAATAAAGCCCAGCAAGACCGCTCATTCACGTAAAACCGGACAAATCACTGAGCTTCACCTGTATCCTCAACTGCTTTTATTAAGTGAAGAAAGCTTGATGTTGCATTCACTTTGCATATCCAATTATTTGTCACCAGCTTGCAGCTGTCATAAGAGAGGAAGCTGCTCATTACTCTTTGGTCAATTCCTCACGTACTTTAACGTTCAGATCCCTTCATATTTTTCAGCATTTTGCATCATCTAAAAAGAAAAATTATTATTGCGCCTCGCAAAAGCTTGTGGGATTATTTTAAAACTCAAACTTTGTGAAAACTGAACACAGCAGCTTCCCAGCAGTTCTATCTCTTTTTAAACAACTGCATGGAATGCATTATGAAAAAGTAACTTAAACTGAAGCAAATATGAGTGTGCATTGCTAATCTCATCGGAAAACAAATTTGCCCGTTAATATTACTTTTATTAGAAATAATACTTACCTGACTTTTATTGCTGCTGTAACAATTCCATCTCGTTCCGTATAAAAGCATTTGACATGAAATGCGCGATCATTTTTCGTAATAAAGCCTGATGGATGAAACGAGACGATCAATGTGATGATAAAATATACTCCTCGAGGATTCACCTAAAATTCATAGCAACTAGGATTTAGTGACAGCTGGTCATATTTTGCTCGGTTCGACAATTCCCGTTCATTAAGCTAGCTGCTTTAATAGACTACTTCACAAATAATGAAACGTCGAGAGTAATATATACAGTAATAATTAAAGCGGCCGCACCACTTGCATAATAAAAATGTTTTGGCGTCTTTAGGTATCGATAATCGCACTCATTGTTAATGAGTCAATATGGAAAATGGTATACGCCATGGTTGCTGCCCTGTTCTTGCTATGCTTATGCTGAAACTACCTATGCACCGGCGCAATGCTGCTATGACGCAATTCGCAAACGTCAAAATGCCAATTTGCGCGAAAATTTGCGTTAACAGCTTTGCGAAGGCGCATTTTTGCGTGCTAATTGGAGTTTTGGCAAGTTGGGCAAACACAGCGTTTGCGTTAATTTCAAAAAAATCGGAACACATTTTTGAAAATTAGAAAACAACAAACAGAACACAGTTTGGTGTTGCGTCTTCGAAGCATAACATAACTGTAGAGTCTGGTCAAATAACTTCCAAAAGTGATAATTTTCAGATGGGACACATTTACCGATCTGAGGCGCTGCATGCCACAGTTGCCAAGTGAAAGGGAGTAAGAGTTGGAACTGTTGGTTGCATACGAGCTCCGACAAGCCGGTTCTTTTGCGCGACCCTTCACGAATATGTTGCCTCGGAATGGCTTTGCGGTTACGACATCCAATGCAAGATCGCTCTCTTCGCACAGCACTTTTGGCTCTCCTAAACATCGCGGAGATGATAGCATTTTTTTTTCAACGAGTTAAGGATAAAGCGATTACAGTGATCACAAGTATTTGACACTTGACGTTTTTTGCACACAATGTTTCAAGCCAGACAATACCGATCTAAAGCCATTTTCAAAATCATTACCTCGTTTGTCAGTTTAATTTCGTTGATGCGATTTGCACTGCGATGAACGTTATCGAGCAAATGTTGTTAAATCGCTGCATGAAACTTGTTTGGCAGACCAGCTGCGAGCAAAATGCTTATTAATTTCCGTTTGTAAATGCTTCTTCACAAAATTTTTGAGTGCGATTCTGCGAAACATGACAACTTGCATCAGAGCAATAACCTTTTCGGATAGTTTTTGTTCGTTACGCGCATTCACGCCCCTATGCCTTCCAATGAGTTCCCACCAATAACACTCCAAAGTGAGCGATCAATAAATTTGATGGGCCATGGATTTTAGCAAAGAAACAATTGCCGCATAATTACTTCATTTGGATTTAAATTTGAATATATGATGCAGATTTACGAGCTGCATGCGCGAAATCATCCCTCTCGGATTGTCAATAATCTTTGCATTTTTTCTTTGCATACTTTTGGATTCTATAGACTTCATGAAACTGAAACTCGAGTTATCTCCAAAATAAATCTCCCCGAGTAATCTTTATTAATGTATTAGGAGTATGAAATTTTGAAGTACATCATCGGTCTCTAAGTATTATTTTTTAAGCAAACGCAAAGGACATGTTTCAGTATAAAGCATTTGAGGTGATGTTAATTGAACGTTTTATTGACATAAAAAGTTGAGTTAATTCCTGATGTGTGATGAAGTGTCCTAAATGTAAACGCTTCACTGAAAACCTTAAAATCGTCATATTCAATTCCAAGAACAAAACAGTTACTCAGCTCAAGGTTGCCGAACTGAATTAGGAATGTGCCTACCGACGATGTAATTGTCGACGTGGGCGAACGTCGAAGGCAACACGAACAACAACAACACGATCATATATGTGCGCAACTTGACGACTAGGACATCAGCGAATACCGTCGACGTCAAACGATGGCTAAATGGGTTGGCACCGCCCTCGCTAGTTCGACTACCCAGTCAGTGAGGATTCCGTACCGCAACACCCTCATTTAGCGATCATGCACCTGTACCATTCACTCTCAAGAGCAGCGTTCGCCAGGGCAATGCCTCTGACGTTTGTGACTAACGTACCTCGCGAGCGATCACCTTCTTTAAGCAACAAACACTCCACGACAATCACACTTGAACATGACTCGGTTTGGGCATCGGTCAGCATCGCTGAACGTCACTTACAAAGAAATGTTTTTAGTTTTCCTTCCTTTTAAAAGGCTGAGTTCGAAGTATCTGAGATTGCTTCAGGCTGCTTCAAAAAACTATTTAACCTAACCACTAAAAGCATTTTTGACTCACTTCCTGCTGTCATCTTCATTTTCACACAATTCCAATCGCGCTTTGCCATGTCGCTGTCTAACTATGCTATTAGTAGAAGTCATAGCAAATCCAAAACGTAAAACGCACAGCGTATGCTTACGCACGCGGTTCACATTTTACGTGTGATGCACGAAAGAATGAACGCTAACATAAGACGCGTGCCCGTTGCACGTTCATTTGGTATTTATCAGTTAAGATGTAAGAAAATTAACGTCCAAAAACACAAAATTTAAAGATCTGGCGCTAGCTGACAAACATAGCGCTTTACGGTTATCCTTTGCTGAAATGCTTACTCACAGATCAGTATTTCGACTTATTTGCTATTACCCAAACCTCGTCCTCTCAGATCATATTCGTGAACCCGTTTGTATTTCAATGAGTGTTTTATGCGACTAATTTTTTGGTTACTCGTCCTATAAACCCTAAAATAAACTGTAGGGATTACTACAAAACAATTCATTATAAGTCGTTTCGCTGCGACTAGGTAAAGCGAACTTTTGACTCATTGTAATGTGTGTGCTCCCTTGAACAAAATTATTAAGTCAACGAAGGCTACGCGAAATTCTTGAAATGGATGGCTGAAGAAGAATGGCCTGTATTGAATGGGAGGCTCCTGTTAAGGAGGAAGGGCTTCTATTGGATTCTGATGGCATATCGTTTTGATGATAAAAATTATCATTGCTGAATGGAGCGATACGTCGATACCAGGCTACGCTCCCCTCCCCACCCCTTCAATGACCTCACAGCACCTTGACTCTTTGTCGGTGTTTTTCGGCGACAAATCCAAAAAAAGTGACTTTAACGGATCGTTTCGTTCACCTACACCTTGCTAAACGCAAGCCATCACTTGTGTGGGAATCATTCCCACAACTGTAAATACCTTTTCGAAAATATCCGTTTTTCTAGGTAAAAAATTATGGACATCTCATTTTTTCCGCGTCGAATCTATCTTCTTTTGACAAATTCGTACTTGATCCAAAAATTTGGTCAAAATGCAGAGGGCATTTTATTCAGACGTATTTACAAATAACTTCATTAGAATTCATTAATTATGCGATCACGCACAACGACAACGGCGATAACGAACCCAACGGCGAAAGTCCCGAATATTGAAATAATGAATAACGGTTATAAAAGCGATTAGGTGAAGCATGTTCATCATACATATATTGAATGCGCTTCATATAAACGTACACTATATTAAAGTGGAAATCATTTATGAGTGAAAGCCTAGAGCCGCTCTCATGCAAAACAGATGCAAATCAATCACGCTTAATTATTTGCATGAGACTTTCATTTTTCTGTCGATCATTTTTCGTAGGTACTTTTTTTCTGCCACTGCTTCAAAACAAATCCTATGCATCAAAACAAATGTGTTCTAACCAGTATACTGCAATACCAATTTCCGATTTCAATGAACATTTGATGAAATTAATGAGCGCATTTTCTGATCGTTTTTTTTCCAGTTGAATGAGAAAGCAACAAATTTGCGAATGAAAAAACCGCCCGATATTCTCAAAGTGAGGCGTAATTGATGGCGATTATATTATTGTAAAAGTGATGTGGAAATGCAATGAACAAGCGAAAGTTGCGATGGTCCAACAAGAGGTTCCTCAGCATTGAGCGCATTTGCTGTCCCTTCACGAATTATCGACTCAAAAGTGCCATCACCACGCCATAGAACGCATTGTCCATCGTAGCGATCGATCACAACTGTTTTCGAGTCCATATGCAGCGTTCCTGTATCACCACGAAGGCGAATCGAAATCGAATCAATGCTCGATGCAGTTAGACGAATTGTCGCAACCAATGAACCGAATCCGATTTGCATATGTGCGGTATCCAATTCTCTTAGCCGGAAGTGGTCGACCACTGAGCTGCGCTCACGATGCGTCACAGCGATCGGTCTTGGCTGCTGTACACAACACAGCGATGCCAACGCGTCGATCAATTCATGACCGTATTTGTGCAACGTTGTCCTCGCATCGTAACAGAGACGTTCCTTCTCATAGATTCGTGCTTCGAATGTCGACTCGACGTAGATGTTTTGCAAAGCACCAATCTTATTTAGCGATGAGCGCAGTATTGCAAACGGAGGCGAATACTTGAGTGGGTAGACAACTCGTAGTGGGGAAGCAAAGCGTGTTGCAAATTCGGCCATCGCACGCGCACATTCCACTGTTAGTGCTGCAGCGCCGATACAGATCACGTTCTTCTTAGACGCTGAAACAGTTCACGTTGTTCAGCTGCAACGCAGTGAAGTCGTACATTAACAATCAAAAATAATTTTTATTTTCCATCAAATAGCACTCAAAAATTATGAATATTTGTAACTGGAACGCCTCTCTTTACACCCCAATATAAAACGGCCATAAAAAGTGAACTTACGATTTCGAATGAAAAGAAAAAGAAAACATTTCAGCTATCAAGAAACTCTCGTAACAATTACAATGGACCGAAGAAGATTCCCACTTTCTCAAAATATCAATTTCAGCTCTAGTGAAATTTTCATGAAGCAGGAAGTGCGAATGGCTATATCAATTTGTGTAAATGACATTAATAATCACTATACATTCACATCCAGCGAAAACGGAAACAACAATAAAGAAACGATGAAAATGTGAGTCCCCCACCAAAAAATTATTCTCACAAATAAAATGCCACATAAAGTAAACAGTCTTGCGATTTTGTATCAAATTTTCCGCGAACAAAAGTCAGCAGCAATGGATGTCCATACTGAGGCTGCAGTGAAGGATTAGATACTTCGAGAATGTGAAACTGGCTACTCGCTGACGATCCTTATCTAACAAGTTCAAAAACTCATTAAAAAAGACCCAATAAAAGTACTAGCGTAGCAGAGCTCTAATAAAGTTACTAGTAAACAGTGCGCAATCAAACTACATCGGTAAGTAATGGTTTACAGGGGAAGGTGCCATCTGTGCAGTTCGCCTTTAGCAGTAAATGATTTAAAACCTATGCTACAAGCATTAGAGAGTTTATAGTGGCAATTTTTAAACTTTTTGAAGATCATGCCGGCTTATTCCTTTTCTTAAGTGTACAGCGTGCAAGACGTAACAATTTCTGCTTCGATAACACAGGTAAACATGAATCAGTTAAGGTAGGCTCAGATGCTCGACAATCTATGTAAATGTAAAGCAAATCTACATTGCATCTGTAAAACAACACATTAATGAACCCATGTGGCTGATGATGCGACGGTTGATTCATTGATGCAAGTGTGAAAGCCGTGTAAATAATTATAGCGGGACGGGTGAATTAAACTATACAACGACATACATTGTTTGGCGCATTGCTTCGTTTTGCGCAAAGCGCATTCGGTTCGAAGTGAAACCTTATTCGATTCAGCGTTTCAGGTCGCAAACAACCTAGAAAAGATAATAGAAAGAACCTTGTGCTTGAACGCAAAATAAAGCATTATGGCTGGGGTGACCAGCAATGACGACCGTCTGCGTGTCGGCCCTCGAGATAAGTTGATAGGCCGTATGCGACACTGATGGAACATCGTTGTCAGCGGCCAACTGGATACTGCGCTCTGCATCTGGGCACCAAATCGCTGTAACCATGCAAAATTAATAAAGCCTGCATATTTGAGCTAACCATTAAGCTCCCAATGAAATGTTTCAGTTAAAACAAGCATGTGCCCCAAACAAGCAAAAGCGACATGAACGACGTACACTAACATGTGAAATGATCGTAGTAACTAGACAAATGATATCCTCTGAAATAAGCACACCGAATTTCTCTATTTTTTGATTCTGTACTTTACATACTTACATTCGACGACAAAAGAAACCAATGTGAAATTTTGTATTCAACAGCATTCAACAGCTTTGCGAAAAACAACATCGAAGAAATAAGCAACTGAAAATAGATCTCACGAAAATTCCAATAGTTTTGATCTTTAAAAATTTAGATGGTTTGGGATAAACGACAGAGAAGTTGGGAGACCGCCCGAGTGGCAACACTGCGTACTAGCAAAAAAAAGTTGAAAAAAAAACTCAAAAATCGCACGCCTTTACACGCTAACGAAACTCTTTTTTCATGTCGTTTTGCTGCTTCTCAGCTTTATGTGACTGATTTGATAGACTATATGCTTAACACTAAAATAGTTCCAGCTATCAACCATGTTAAATGCATCAGGAACACCTTTACATCATAGCTGCATCGACGAATTCCAATATTTGACCGTGTTTTTGAGCTCCCAACACCGCCAACTTGACGTCGGGATGTCGGAGTATGAAGGAGGCGCATAGAGGAAGTGAGAGGCGCAGGTGGCGCAGAGATGTATGCGGAGGCAGAAATTGACTGCCTTCTCCGTCTCCTGCGGTGACGAAGTCGAGTAACTAACCATTTCTTACGCACGCCAATCGCTCTTTAACCATCTTCACATCTCCCTCTCTCTCTCTATGAGCGGCTCGATGAGTTACAGAAAAGGTGGACCGATAATGGGCGCCTTATTCACTTCGCATTCAAAAGCAAATAAAAATGGTAAGAAAAAGCATCTTCCAAAGGTAGAAAAGTTGGCGTTTGGGAAAAAAAGTCCAAGTAGAAGTAGAAGAAAATGTGAGAAAAACTGATGTTAGAAAAAAGCAGAAAAAATTATGGTTGTGTAACAAGCATTTTAAAAAATTCGATACGGAACGCTTACGAATTCTCCAAACAAGAAAAAAAAAGAAAAAGGTGTCTTTGCTGACTTTATTTGCCATACGACTACTCGCAAAACGCTTTGTTTGTACCCAACTGTTTAAAAAAACAATTTTAAACGTGAACCTTTAAGTTTGAAACGTTGAATATCGGTTATGAGGCGAACGTAATATTCGACAAGACGTGCATCACTGCACACCAACCCGACCGGCTGTTGCGCGTCGCCCATCACAACGCCCAGCATGCACAGCACAACTACTTTTGCGCTCTCTCTCTCTATTCGTGCCTCGACCACATCCGTTTCACCCACCCACCTCAATTATATCGCATTAAAGTAACGGGTAAAACCCTCACAACCATTCTGTCCCCGACTGTTTGGCGTATCCATGCACAGTGCCAAACATTTAAGCAAACCATCATTTAAAGCTAACCAAACGCGCACTCACACTGATTTCGTGCTGCACGTTGCGATCATCAGTAAAGTTCATGAAACGCTTTCCTTTCGAAAACGGGCGGGAAATAACATTTATAAATTTGTCCAGCTGACTTTTGTGGTGTGGTTTAGTGAACTCCGGAAATATGATCGTTAAGTTGTTTTAAGGCTCTCGGTGCAAATGGCTAGCAGTTGATTTCTTGAATAAGAAACGAGGAGTTTCAGGAGGACGAGTGCAAATGTTTCGAGGAAATGGGGCGACAGGGGGAAGAGCAACTCCGCTGCATTGAGAACTTGGCTGGTGAGCACTGTGCTTCAGCCGCAACTAGTCGTGCACGGATGACGATATGTCATTTCATTCGACAATCATCGACAGTTCCATTTCGCATTCGGCTGTTTAATGGTGTTAGTGACAGTCGTAAGCACTAATGAGGCAGCGAAATTCTTCGAGTTCTGGGAAAAGATGTTCCCGAGGAAAAGGCCGTGTTATGATGCCTGTAAAGTTGAAACTATTCCATGGTATTTCCAGCTGCAGTAGCATTTCACGAACTTTTTCTTTCACCGTCTCTGTCCTGATCGGAACTAATACCGCATTTCCGTTTATTTCTTAAGTATTGTTCAAAGGCGCGTGGGAGTGTCGCTTCATCAGTTTGTACTTTCAGATCCAAAATGAAAGAGGATGACCCAGTCGTTCTGTCAGACAGTGAAAACACACATGTGGAGTGCATGTCGATGGCTCGTAATGACGTTGAAGGTATCAAAATTTTTTCATTACGTGTTTCTTTGTGCTTGAGTTGGCCATAGTACTGTCACATTCGTCTGCGCTGTGTTAGTTATTTTCCCCTGCTGTGACTGGGGTCGACATCTGAACATGTAAGCATAAATATTGGTAGTGTGTAGTTCTGTTGGTGTATTGGCGTCAGTTGGGAATTCGAAATAACAGCGGTCGTCAAACTTGTTAGTTATAATCTATGGCATGCGGTGCATATGTCTCTGTGCTCAATTTCATCTCACTGCAGCAAAAAAATCTGAGTGTTTCAATATCAAATATCGGTTTGCAGTTTCAATCGGGTTAAGCTTTATTACCTTTTTTATGAGCACTTTCCATTCATGCTTAGGTTCGATTCGTGTCGATAAGAGAATTTTGTGTAGTGATGGCATTTGCAAGCATGGGCATGCGGTTACGGCTGTTGCACTGATTGCAGCTGTGTTCCTTCTCCAGTGTGAGCATTCGTGTGTGTGCGTTTTTCAGTCTCAGTCGCAATGTTCAAACTGCAAGCAAGGACATCGCTGTCCCCACTAGAACTGTAGTTTCCATACATTTAATAAATCCGTAAGAGTATATTGATTCCCATCTTTCTGTCTGAAAGTGCTTTCCATTTGTAACAATAGTTGACTTTTAAGCCGGGCAAAACGCTCTAATGTTGCAAACAGCTGGCGGCAAGATGAATGCCAACCCAATCGGTGGCAGTGTCGGTGCGGTTTTCTTAGAGGTGCCACCGCTTTCATCTTCATTCTCATCTTCGCCTGGGCAGTTCCTGTTCGATGAGAAATACGTTGAGGTGACATGGAGAGATGAGTTTGCGCTTTCAAAATTAATGCCAGTTATTCACCAAATGTCGATATTAAGTAAGTGCAATTTCCTGGGAGGATTTTCGCATATTTTTGTTTGGTCGCATTTGCCTATGCTGGGAATTGTATTGTTTTAATTCTTCCTCTAAAATGTTTCTTCTTAACGTTTCTATATAGCGTCTAGGTGAATATCGTACTCGTTCATTTTGTCATCAATATTCTTCCATAAGTTTAAGTCATCCACATTTTTACCAAAAACGAAATTCCTCCGTTATAAATGAAATCATAGAGCCAAAAGAAATTTGTTTTGCGTAGCACTTTTGTTACTTTACTGTACCGATTTCACCTGCAGCTGGTGCGATCATTGCAATGACGTCGTTATACCAAAAAGTGCGTTTTTTTTGCTCACCTAAACTCACTACGTTACAATACAGTGTCCACACATGTCTGAAGTTTGCGAACTTTTCATCCAGCGTCTCAGTTGGAGAACAGAAGTAGGGAAAATGACAGAAATTATCGCTTAGCCAACTTTTGGCAAGCCAATGATGTGACGTTTTAAAGGGGTTTCGTGACATTGACCTGGGGGGATGGAGGGGGGGGGGGACGAATGACATTCTCGCTACTTATAGCATTGGTGATTTTTTAAAAGCATTGTCTGAGTAGAGACTACCAGAACTCAGCGACGGCGAGCAAGCGGACGCGACATCGTAGGCGTGCGAAAAGGTTGATGCTACACCGAAAACGGCTTCAATATTTGTCACAATTAAATGGTGGTCATTTTTCAGGAAGAGGTTCAACATGGAAGCCAGCATTCACTACCTACTGAGCCGATACAGTGTCTTGTTCCATCAGCTGTTGAACATTGCGTGGTTTCTGTGTTGGATGCCAACTTGCTCGCCGCTTTCGGTTATCTTGTTCTATTCGATTTGAAATATCACCATACAGACATTTTTTACATTTCACAATACTGAAATAGAGGAGCAGCATATGTTTAAGAGCATCCATATTCGACTTTAGAATGGCGTAAGATTGTTCGCGAAAACCGTTTTTCTATCGTCTGTGATGAACTGTAATAAATATGTCTTCGAAACTCTCTTCAAAAATGATTTCAGAGTTGTGCAGTAAGTGTTATAGAATGGGCAGTGTTATATTACGAACAGAATAGGTTTGGGATGCATGAGGGTTTTGACCGAATAGAATTTTAGGATGATATGCGTTGTTGTTGATATGAAACGACCAGCAGCTGTCGGCAGTTCCTGTAGTTATCGTTCTATGATTGCATGTTTTTGGATGAAAAGGTGTTAGTTAGTAGAAGGGATAGCGTAGCTTTTCAGATGGTTTGCAAGACGCGATGCGAACGGTGTTCACCGAGCGGGGTATTCCATGTGAAGTCGTCCACCGTGATGGGACTGCTATGTGTGTATATTGGCGGATAAAACGTTCCGAAAATTGTGAAGATGAAGCTCAGCGCGGCAACACTTCTAAAGATTACGAAGTAAAATCTGCAAAAAATTGATTCTTTGTCTTTCACGCCTATTTCTTGATGGCATAGTCCGCCGCAAGAGAGGCAGTTCAAGATACCGTTTTTTCTTGAATAGGAAATTCCTCACTCAGAAATTCGGAAAACCCTTTTGAAAAAGAGCCCAATTATGTGATCGGAATGTCGAGGGCATTTTTCAGATATGCTTTTGCTTTAAAGACAGAGCCTGTGGTTTTTCGAAAGCTGCAAACTGACCTAGTATGCAGTACGCAAGGCCGCGTTTTCAACGTACCCGTAAGAATTTTGTGGTCATTATTAAGGGCCATGAAACTTTTGGATGCTTTGATTGCGCCGGCTTGTATAGTGCATACTAGGTCATACGTTCTATTGCAGGTTTCGTTTAGTTTTGAAAAGGAGTTATCCATGCGCGCTGTTTGTGCGGTTAATCGCCTCCTGCGTAGTTTCTCAGCACCCTTGAATCCGTACTCCTCCTTGGACTAGTTGTTTGTGTACTCCCGCTCCTCTTCTTCCCCTCTTCCTTCTCCCCGCTCCCTTCTCTCCCCCCCCCCCCCCCCCCCCCCCTCACATCCTTCTACAGTTTTTAGATCTATCTTCTGGTCTACTGGTTCTGTCTTTCGCGTACGCTTTTTCGTCTTCTCACAATTAGCAGACTTGTATTCTAAAAGCCTACGTATTGAGTCATATATTCCTGTGCCTAATATTTCCAACCTACAAACAGGAAACATTTGTGAAATTTATTCGAATCTCTTTTTGGTGGTTAGATTTGTTCCCCTCCTCCCTCTGTGTGTATTTGGCAAGTATCCGGCCGTGAGGAAAGTTGGGTTACTACATGTTCTCGACGAGAAGCTGTCGAAATGGCAGCTTCTTTTAAAGATGATTATATATTGAGTGGTTCAGGCTTATTGGCGTGATGTGATGGTGTGTGTGGATGGAGTTAAATTCGACGAACTGGTCGATGAAGATACTCTGCTGAGTTTCATTGGTAGCTGTACCAGTCTAAATGCTATCATCACGATTGTCGTCTACGGACGTCACAACCAAATAAATGAGGTTTATTCGCTGCTCTTTGTAACTGCTGTGGTTGTTGTAAGCCTAACTATAAAATATCTCTCGCTGCGGTCCATGCACACGGTGCGTTGCCGGATTTCAAGAGGAACACGCAAATTGTTTCGAAATTAATAGAAAAAAAAGAGTGGGGAGAAAAAGGAAAAAGCCCATTTCTTCTGTGGAGCTCCTTCCAAATAATAGATTCATTTTGCTTGTACGATCGCGTTCTTTTGAGCATGTGAGAATTAGCCGTTGATCTTCGGCTGGCCTAATAGATATAAGCACACACGACGTCGAAAATCGAGAAAGGTATCTTTAGCTTTGGTTATAAGTGAGTTGTTAATGTTTTTTGCTTCAGTTTGCTAATGTGACTTTAGAAATCGTGTTAATCTGAGGTCGACTTGTAAACTTGATTACTCGTCTCTGAATGGTTTTTGTGCCCTTTAGGAGTCGATTACTTCCCCGTAAGTTTTTTTCCAGTAGGTCTGTGGTGGAATGTTCAGAATTAATTCAGTTGCAGTTGTTTCATATTTTTGGATTTGCCCTTTTAAGTTATTTCAATGACTTTGTTCTTTAGAATTGTTTCGATCACTTAAAGCAATTCAGTGTTTTGCGAACGTTTGGTAGAGAAAAAATAAGAATTTTTCGGCTTTTTATCAATGTTATTATTGCGTCAGCTAACATTCATCGGAAGTCTCAGTGTTGATTTGCGTTTCAGCTGTCTCCGTTAGTTTTCGAGGCGTTCGAAGAAAAGCGTACCCATGTACGCTATGTTTCTTCAGCTATGGAAATGGCGCTCTTGATCCTCCATTCTCATCGCTCAATTGCACGTTGGAAGCCAAACTGCATCGCTATCTTCGAGCGAGTTTTAGGCAAAACGCAGGTGACACCTGTTGGAATGTTACATTTTGCAGCACGTCCGGATTTGAACCAATTCTTTGTGCGAGCACTTTTCGATAAATCGCCTTTCGCTGCTAAGCAACTAGGAATGACTTTCTTTTCAAATTCTTTTTTCTGCCATGACATTCTTAGAAATTCATTTCATTCCCTGTTGAAATTTTATGCGTTTTTGTTCACAGAACGTTACTCGAGAAATGTTATTGCTGGTTTGCAGAAACAGTGCATTCCTCTTGCAGTCCAGTGTTTTTTGGGTCTATCTCCATTTTCCACCGTACCATCGTGTGGTGAATGTGGTGACCGTAGTACCCCCTGCCACGCTGAAATTGATACTTACGTTATGCTTATCTACTACGGGATCTTTACGGCAGATTTTTCATTCGAAACTGTGGTCAAATTACTTCGATGGCGCATCACTAATTTTAGGGTCTTGGACTGGCTACCGATTGGTGGATGAAGATGCTGACGCATGCGCATAGAATGGGAGACGAAGAAAAACGGGCGCTAGTCGCAAGATTTCCGAATGCTTTCGATCTCGCTAAAACGTGGGTGGTTCTTTATTTTGTTTTTATCAACATTAAAGGAATTGACTGTATGATGCCGTTAACATTTATATGTGATTTGCTTTGCTGAAAGATGGACAGCACTTGTGCTGATGAAGTTCATATCAACATGTAAGCTTAGTTATACCTTGAAAGAGGGAGAAAAAAGTGGAATGAAGTGATCGCCGACTTACTGATTATGCGTATCGCCTACTAAAAGTTAATGCTTTGCCAAAAGGCGAGGATGTCATGGCGTTGCCAAGCAATATGTGACAAATGTAACACGATGAGCGAGAAGTGTTGCTTAACATGGGAACAGCTGTAGTCGGTCGCGATCGGAAAGATGGAGAGTGGAGGCAGAACAGTAGGGGCCAACTTAGATGCACTGCTGCTAGCGTTCGCTTGCAACGTTGAGGACGCTCAGAATGAGCGCTCGCATTGCACAGTGCAGGCCGCTGTTGTATTCACATTCGATGTTCATGTTATACTTCAGAGTTACCGCATTTCAGCTTAAGATGGCATGAAGACGCGCTTGTTTTTAAGTTTTCTTTAAACAGTGCGTGATATTTCGAGCAGATCGGAAAATATTGAAACGGTCAAAATTTCGAGCCTTTATGCATCCGAGCAAAAATTTTTTCCGAAGTTAGAAATAGTTTGTTGAGGAAAATTTGCGAGTAAATAAGTAAGTATTTCTTCATCCCTATTATTTTTTTCATCCATATTCTTGCAATCAGTAAGGTTGATCACTCTGATCCAACTCGCCCTCGCGGCATGATCCAACCGCGCAAGTCGACTTCGCTCCAACTCTTCTGGTCGTGTGCATGCTGCGTCCACCGCTGATCAAACAGCTTCACCATCGGGTCGGCCCACCTCGTTTTTGGCCTACCCCGAGGCCCCTTTCGGTCGAGTGGGTCCCAGCATGTGAGCCGGGTGGTCCATCTATTGTCTCTTATACGTGCTACATGACCGGCCCATTCTCGTTTACGTTTATGCATTTCCTGAACGGCATCAGTGAAAACAGTACGTCGCTGAATTTCGTCAGAATTGACATGATCACGAAGTGATATTTTACATATTCTGCGTTCCATTGACCTTAGCGTTACACTTAGCTTATCCTCAACAGCTTTGGTTATCGGCCAACATTCGGCACCATACAACAATGCGGGCACAATAATTGAATGGAATTAGTCTGCTTTTATCTTAATCGGGAGGTTAGCATCCAATAACGAGGTCCTTATTCTACTGAAGCTGGACCAAGCTGCATTCCTGCGTCTGCTACATTCACCAACAATATTGTCGGTGAAACTTAGCTGCTGACCAAAGTAAACGTAACTTCCAACTTCCTTGATGATCTGGCCCGCAATGTTGGTTCTCGATTCCCTGCATAAGGAGTTGCGCATCCATTTCGTTTTGGAGAGGTTCATTTCAAGTCCGATTTTCTTAGATTCTGTTTGGAATTTCAACAAATTCTAGTCCGCTGTGCGCGAAGAGAACACAGTCATCTGCGAAAAGCAAGTGCGTTAATCGTTCGCCGTCTGCTCGGATGCCACCATCTTAGTCAAGTTTTATTGAACGAGGTTTCAAGGGTTACCGCGAATAACTTTGGAGAAATCGTATCTCCTTGCCGGACGCCCTTGCAGATATTGATATAGCAGGGGTCGCTGAAGAGCTTGATTTCCGTGCTGCAACCCGTGGCCATTTCCGTGAGGAGATCAACATAGTTGGGGTTAACGCCGCACTTGTCCAGTGCATTGAGCACCGCATTTCTTTCCACCGAATCGAATGCTTTCTTGTAATCTGCGAATGCAAGGCACAGAGGTATCTGGAACTCGTTGCATTTTTCTACCAACTGCGAACCGCATGTATGTGATCAACTGTTGAGTAGCCTCTCCGGAAGCCTGCTTGCTCCCTGCTCATGAACATATCGAGGTCTTTGTTTATACGATTTAGGGCTACACGCGAGAAGGTCTTATAAATCTGGGACAGAAGCGTTATCGGTCTGTAGTTGCTGAGGTTTTCTGGGTCATCTTTCTTCATCAGCAGTATCGTTCTGGACTTCTTCCATGTGCCGGCGTTTTCTTCTCACTAAGGTACCTGCTGAAACGCACCGCTAGCGCTTTGAAGAGTGGCAATCCACCTGCTTTGAGGTGTTCTGGACGGATGTTATCGGTGCCTGGCCATTTTCCCATCTTCATCTGTTTTATGGCGAATTCAACCTCTTCCCAGGTGACTTCGGGGGTTTGGTCTGTCGCAGCAGTTGTACGAGACCTGACAACTACTGTCTTAGAAGAATACAAGTCGCTGTAGAATTTCTTGCAAATTTCGTTTATGTAGGAACGATTTGTAGTTCTCCCACCCCTTCATCCTTGAGTGCCGATGGTACATGCTGCCTTAGGCGCACATCTCTTTCCATCGCTTTCAGACTTGCTTTCTTTATTGCTGCTTCCCTTAGCCTCTTCTGCCTGAAGCCCTCGTAATCTTCTCTTACTTTCTGCCTGATCATCGTACATAGAGTTTTGTAATCTTCACTTCGCAATCTGCCTTCCGCTTTCATACGCGCCCTTCTCGTCATCATGCGAATTGTCTCTGCTGATAACCGTTGACGCTTTATCGGCACCGCTGCCGCACCGCCTGTTTAATTTTGCCGACGAGGTCCTCACAGTCCGAGTCGATGGCTTTTTGCGGGTCCATCTGCATGTCTGATGGTGCTGTTTCCGCCATGAATATGTCAGCATTGAAGGTTCGACGCGTAAACACCCTCTGTGCGTGCAGTATCTGGTATTCCTTTCTTACATCGGACACAACTATTGAGCGTACGAGCCGATGATCGGAGCCGGTTGCAATTGTACTTTCGCCTATGACCGAGACATCCGCAAATAGACGCGCGGTATCTATCAGGACGTAGTCTATCTGATTCAGCCGTTTTGCATCCGGGCTTCTCCACGTCCATTGGCGTTTCGCACTTTTTTCGAAGAATGTGTTCGTGATGGAAAAATGATGCTGCTCGGTAAATTCAACCAGGCTACAGTCTATCTTACGCCCACCACGCTGTTGCCAGGCGGCATCTGAACTTCCATATTAAGTATACACCAACCGAATGATGTGGTTTGCTAGGCATGCGAACTTTCACCGCAGTGCTGTTCGTAGCACATTAAGGCGATGAAGATAGGAATAAATTCCTTAAAAAGTAATATTGTCGTAAATAGTGTAAACCAAAAGAGATGTCATGTTGATTGCATTTAATGCATCGTTTAAGCTGGTTGTTGTAACCAATTTTAGTATGAGATCGAAAGTATTTTTGCATTTTTGGATTAGTCAGTTACGGGAATGATAAAATTTCCACAACTGCTGCGTATGCGTGCCGGTAGACTGTAGCACAGTAAGTGTGCAAAAGACATCCTGTTCAAGATTTTTGATCACAAATAGGTATTTGTGCGTAAGAGATCCACCGCATAATTCCGGGAAGATTTTACGTAGTTTTTCAAAATCTCGACTTCTTATTCAAATGGAGTTGAACTGTTTTCTCGACAATAAGCTTAAATGCGTCTTTGCTGCTGTTGACACAGTTCATACAGCAGTTACGAAAACATTTCGTTCACGGGTGGCCTATTCATTGCGCCGAAAATTCAGTGGCTCGTCAGCTGGAGAAGTATTGTACGTAAAAAGCTGAGGGCGAATTCCCGGTTCCACGGTCTGTGTCGAGAACGTTGGTCATCGCTTGCAGCTGTTAAAATAAACCAGCTGTCATGGGTATTATTCCATTAATAATCCAGCGGTGGTCCAAATTTTATGGAACGGTAAAGTAAACGAGGTGTTTGCGGGAGGATTTTTGGTAGAACCCGCAGCATATCTGGTGGTTGTTAAGCGGACATGTAATTGCAACTACTTGCGCTGACCGAGAGAAAATGCAGCAACGATGGCGGGTGGACAGGTTACGAGTGTAAAAATGAGACAGTTCTAGTGAACTGGTTCGGCTAATGATGCACTTCATCGAGAGTACGGCGATGAGGGAAACGGGGAAAGCCTTACACTTAGCCGCAAGAGGACTTCTCGTTCCTGCTCGGTAGCCATTGCTGTTTTTCCTACGTTATTTGCTGGAACGCCTTTCAGATTGAAGAAACTAGGCGAGAAAGAGGGAACGAAGTTGATTGCAGAGACAAGAACGCGCACCGATGGATGCATCGGTCCAGCCATAGGGCGCAAGATTTTTCTTCTGCTCACTAGTGAACTCGGCGTCGAGCTAGTTGACCGGTGAAGTGGGTTTTGAAGTCTACCTGGGAGAACTGATTTTTGAGTTCTCGATTTAAAGACATTTTCAGCATTTCGTCGATTTTCCCCGTATTTTATGGTATGTAGTTGATAGCATCTGATGTCCTGTACAATTGGAACCGACCTATTTTTATCATTGTTAATTGTTCGTCGCATATTGTAGTACAGTGTCTTCATAATTCCTTTTTTATTCACGTAGAATGTAGTGTTTCGTTGAAGTCGTGAAATATAACGTTGGTGGTATTTGAGCGGTACGAAGACGTTACTGTCGAATTAGTATTCACCGACGTTGTAATTCCTTTAGACATCTTTTTTAAATAGCACAGCAACTTATAGAATTCATCAACCGTTTTCGCTTTGGTATTCAATGTGAATCGGTTATTTTGCAGCACTTTCACGATTTTACGTTTCTTTAACTATTTGTAATTGCGTCCCTGCTATTAGTATTCTGTATGCACGCGTGTCGAACCTTTTCGTTCTGTTAAGTGCAGTTTCCAAGCTAGTTATTCTGTTTGTCAACAGGAGATTTATTGTCGAATACCGACTTTATTTGTAGTGCTTTATGAAACATGTGTCATTGTGATATCTGGTTTATGAGATGCAATGTGAAATCAGATGTTAACCGAAGTTTTTTGGGTCGGGCGTGCAATACCAGGTGAGAAATTTTGTAGAGCAGTCAGTAGACTCGAAGATAACAAAAAAAAAGATCACACTGGTTTGTTTGCCGTGTAGAGGCATAACGTCACCGATGTTTTTTGCTTACAAATTTCGACGGAATTTCATCGTTGACAACGTTCATACTTAAAAGGGTAGTAGTGCGGAATATTGTAGCGGTGAAAAATTGTGGTGACGATCGTGAGAATTAAGTTGATTGAAGAAGGACAAGGGTTCAGGAAGGAAATCTTGGTTGAAATTGGATTATCTCTGATCGAATATAAACCAGCTTTTGCAGAAATCATAATGTTGTAGTGTATTGCTGTTATTGGTATCCGAACGAGTGGAAAAGCTATGCGCTGTGCTGTTCGTTTCTCATAGTGTTTCGTTTTATTTCGTTGTGCTAAGTGTTGTGCTTAAACTTCACTCGTGTCGATGTATTCAGGGATGGATTCTAATTTCCAACGCTAAGTGACAGCTGAAGTGTTTGTTGCTTAGATGCTTAGCGATGCGATACGGCTTACAAATGAACTGATTTATGAACACTGTAAATCCGCACTGCACATTCTGAGCGGATTTATTCTGCCATGTCATGGCCTCGTTACTGACCTCCGAGTGGATTCATGCTGTTTTATCATTCAATAAAATATTCATGCAAGGTCTGCTTGGCCGACAGGTAAACCAACTCCGGCACATGACGAATACGTCACGACAACTGACTAATGATCTTCCCGTGCAGATTTTTTTAAAATTACAGTTATGTTCAGCTTTCTCTCATGTTAGGTTTTGAAATATTTTATTGTTCGTCTCCGTTCCTGCCGTAACTAAACCGCTGTTCTTTGTTTTGAATGAGTAAGTTGAGCAGCACAACGCTGTTTTGCGTTTTACTTTTAAAACTACTGCACTGCGTGTCAGTCTGCAAGCAAACCATTCTGTGAATTATCCTTTGCCGGTTTTCACCCATAACGACCTTGCTGTCGAATTATTGCAGTTCTCAAATAAGCGACCTGTCTTACTCATTTCCAGGTGCTTTACTGGCTCGTCGTACACGTGACTGACGACAACCGGACGCTAAATTTTTGGACAGCCTCACTTCAGTGCGCCATCAACATTGATCATACAATGATGAACGGTGCCTTGCACACAAATCACTTTGTAGAAGTAACAGCCAGTGCAGTCGATTTTATTCAAAATGACAGCTGGGATCATCGAGTCTACAGCCGTAGCTTCATACTGCTGCCACATCGATTCATGCTGGTTCACGGCGAATGACCCAGGAAGTCAGTCGAGAAATACGCGCCCCCATCCTTCCCTCATTTGCTCGATGGAAGAGTGTGGGGAACGGGAAGAGAATGTGTGCTCGAAAATAAAAGCTGCGATGCCAGAGAACTCTCCCGTCCCGGACTCTTGTAAGGGAACCCTACATGCCAGAAACCCTAGAAAAACTCTCTATCCCCAACTCCCAAAATGCACTCTTCACGATCGCATAAATGACGAACAACGTTCGCAGGGCAGAGTCTGAGAAGGATCAATTTTGAGTGTGGAAGACGGCATAACATAAACTATGAGTGAAACCAACATGAAAAAGCCATTTCCAACAAATGCTGCATTATGATGCAAAGAACTGGCGAAGAGGGCGCAGTTAAAGCAGGCAAAGAGGGAGCAGGCAAATTACACGGCGCGCATGAACGATATAAATAATAACAGCATAATTTAAAAAAAAAAACAACTGCAGACTTCAATATACCAAAGAAAAAAATATCATATACGTTAGCACGCATCAAAAAAGAAAAACTGCTGCGATACAGTAGAAGAGAAAGCTGTGCAGCGGTTTTAAACTTCTAACGAAAATAAATTCCAAAACAGATGAATTATTTCGAAAAAAAACCTATCCAATCTGCGGCCGCCCTTTCGGAGAATGCAAAGGGATGAATCCTCTGGTCTACTGTATGCTAACGGCACCTCCTGACCTAAAGTGTAAACTGGATCAAAACGACTGGCCGCTTCCTTTGCGAACCCTGAAAAGGCAGCCCGGATTAATAGCACCACTGAATGATTTCAAAACTACAAACTTATAAACAAATGTGGACAAAGGTTTTGCACCACCAAAACCGCTCGAGACAACTTGAAAAATGTTCATCACATGCTGAGTGAATGCAACAGACATATAAACGAGCGTTATTCAGTCCTTTGAATCGGGCCAAACATTGTGACTGGCAGCCATCACATATCCGTCCCGATTACGTACAGTAATAAACGCTTTTGGGCTGTGAATGGTGACCGATTTACAGAAGGCTGCCACGTTGTGACTGGCAGCCATCACATATCCGTCCCGATTACGTACAGTAATAAACGCTTTTGGGCTGTGAATGGTGACCGATTTACAGAAGGCTGCCACGTTGTGACTGGCAGCCATCACATATCCGTCCCGATTACGTACAGTAATAAACGCTTTTGGGCTGTGAATGGTGACCGATTTACAGAAGGCTGCCACGTTGTGACTGGCAGCCATCACATATCCGTCCCGATTACGTACAGTAATAAACGCTTTTGGGCTGTGAATGGTGACCGATTTACAGAAGGCTGCCACGTTGTGACTGGCAGCCATCACATATCCGTCCCGATTACGTACAGTAATAAACGCTTTTGGGCTGTGAATGGTGACCGATTTACAGAAGGCTGCCACGTTGTGACTGGCAGCCATCACATATCCGTCCCGATTACGTACAGTAATAAACGCTTTTGGGCTGTGAATGGTGACCGATTTACAGAAGGCTGCCACGTTGTGACTGGCAGCCATCACATATCCGTCCCGATTACGTACAGTAATAAACGCTTTTGGGCTGTGAATGGTGACCGATTTACAGAAGGCTGCCACGTTGTGACTGGCAGCCATCACATATCCGTCCCGATTACGTACAGTAATAAACGCTTTTGGGCTGTGAATGGTGACCGATTTACAGAAGGCTGCCACGGAAGCCGATGCCTGATTCACTGGAGCGAGCCACGCAACAAAATCGAGAAGCAAAACGCCGGGATGTGGATCATAACAGAGCCAAACAATATTCTAGGTACCCTCCCCCTTCTAAACTGAAAGAGAAACGAGAACAAATCTTGCTAAAACTGATTTCTGTAACTTTGCAGTAAACCATGAGCAGTGATGCACGAACGGCGTGACTGTGTTTTGGATGTCGCGAAATTTGTACGCCTGTTTTAATCTCATTCCCCTTACAGTGAGGTTCACCTGACCGAATCGTGCCATAAATCAAAGAAATCCTTCTTAAAACCGTCTAATTTTTCCGACAAGTACTCATCGATAAGAATGATTTGACTACTGAAAACTGAACGCGGAAAAGATGAGCGTCATTTTGGGAAATTGGCAATCTGTTGAAGTGGAAAATGGTAAAATGGAATAATCACCGAGAAAAAAATTTGAGGAAACGAGGTCGACTCCACATGATTATGTAAAGAAATGAGAAAATAAATGCAATTTCAGATCCAAAAAGCAACAAAAATTTCTGCAACAGTCGAACATAAAAACAACGACACCAACTGATCAACACAACGCAGAGGTGAAACGCGCCCAAGAGAGTTGCCTAATCGGGAGATACTTTTTGGATATTATTGTAAAAGGTTTGAAATCTGATGGTAACGGCATGTTAGAATCTGTTTAGCAACTTATTTCGATCATAAAAATAATGCCTAAAGTTTCCGTTCCGAAAGAATTTTGTGTGCATGAATTAGCCCCCTAAATATCATCTACTCGCCGTACTGCAATAACCTATTTTCGTTCTTGCACGGTGGCTCTGTTCAGCCACTGCTGTTAAGCGCAAAACGATATTTTTATGGCTCCCTAAGAAGTGATTACTACTTTGATCACTGGGAAGGGTTTCTTACATCTGAGAGCTTTCGATCCCATAATTTGGTTCTGCTCATGGTGTATTAATGAGGCAGATGATATTAGTGGCAACATGAATCAAAAGGAGAAACGTAATTAAAGAAATCGGTGGGTTAAAGCACTTCTAGTGGAAACCCGACGTTTCCGGTCAAAGGATCGCCTGCTTCCCAAGAAATCCTGCATATGTGTCTTTGACGTTACTGCACGCGTTCTTCCAGACGCGGACAGTCGGGACTGGAGGCGATCGCACTCGCGTCAGTGCTCAGTTCGTGCAAATAGTCGAACTCCGCCAGTGCGATACGCTCTCTGCGTCCGAACTGTCTGAAGGTCGCGTCGCGAATGGTCCTTCGCGGTGGAATGAAACGCACCACATCACCGCGACGCCGTAATTGCTTATCAATGAGCTCCAGCGTTGCAAAATCCTCATCCGACGAGAAAATCGCTTCTTTATCTACTTCCTAAAACCTCAAACTGCTCAGCGAGAGACGCGGGTCACAGTTACACTGCCAGAACGAAATAACACCTGATCAAAAAGAAAAATGCCGGTTTCGAGAAATGGCAACAAAGTTGATCTCTATTGATTCTGCAACATGATGAAACGTTTTTTTTTTTGATTCTGAACTGTTGCAGCGTTTTCGAGTCAAAAGTTTTCAAGTACTCTCTTATGCACGCGCCGCTAGACCTATGAAAGACCTGAAGGAATGATGTCGACTAATTTAACGCTGCAACGGTACGGAATTTTAAAAGAACATTCCAACCTGTAATGGAACTACCAAAACTGGCAACAATTTGAGTTTGGATATTTCGGATTCCAGTCTTATAGGTCAGAAAAACCCGAGTTTTAGTTATCAGGGAGTGGCTATTACTAAAAACCAAATTATTCTTAAGGTAGTGCCACTTTAGATCGAAAATATTCGTTTATTTTGTGCTGTTTAAGTCGAGAACTGATCGCCTGCTGCAATTAGATATAATTTGTCATCACATCGTCGCAAGCAATTTTAGAATGATGAAAGTGATAAAGTAAGGAACAATACGAAGAAAGTTTAGGAAGGAGTACACTTTGTTGCACCATCGAGTACGCTAACTATTGCATTGGTTAAGGTCCAAAAAAAGACCGAACTTTAGTAGTCGTAGCTCCAAAATTCATTTCTATCACTGTTTAGATCCAGCAATTCCCTGCTTTTTCTAACACTTTTTCTTCAAAGCTAAAAAGAAATAACTGAAGAAATAAGGGCACTCTGAACGGCTGCAACCGGCAAAACGTCTAGGCTTTTTCACTTTGAAAGTGCTTTCAGAAATGCCAATTTATCAACCACCATCGATCTGCAAACGACAATTCATAAGACGCATCAAGATGTTCTCTTTCGCTTACCGTCTCAAAGTGCTTCAATTAAAATGAGCTAATTACGCATTCAGAATTTCATTCAAATCATCCACCGAACACCAACAACGAGCTATGAGGTCTTTGAGACGGTAAACGAAAGAGAAGGAAACAGCAAAAATTATTTTGAAATGCGCTCTTTGGAGAGTTTTAGGTTGGTCCTTCACAAATTTGACAGTAGGAAAGCGCTAAGGCTCGATACAAACCCAATGACTTTACACTGGTTACAGCAGATCAAAAAATAACGTAAGGACAGCTGTCGCACACACATAAACGAACACACACAATACAATTAAAGGCCCAACACCCTCCTTCAGTCAAAGGAGTTTCTCAACCTCAAGTATCAGGATCTGTCAGTACATGACTTGTTCGTCGTTCTCGCTATTATCGCATATGAATTTTTGCCATAACGGGTGCTGTTATTGTTGTTCTTGTGAGGAAGGAAAAAAAAATAAAGGCGTAATACCGGTTCATGAGAAAGCAATCGGCGAGGAGTGAGAGGTGACCGAGCAAGTGTGGGTGAGGAGTGTCGCTGTGGGGTGCCGGCCCCTTTCACTGCAGCGAGCAAAGCAGGCAGTTCACTATCGGAGAAGGATCGTCGAACAGCAGTTCTGCTCTGACGACCACCCGCAACGTTTCTCTCCCCAAACACGGCTTCACTTGACTCCTCTTCCCTCTGAAATCACTGCTCATCCATGTGACCTTATCTCATCTGCACTTTTAAACAAAATCAGCATTTGTTGCTTACTTTGCATTTTTCAAAGCAAACGACACATGCGATTTTATTTCCCACAATTGCATGGTTGGCTTCAGTAAAGCGGTTGGCTCACAGCAAATTGCAAAGCGAAATTCTGATGCTTAATAAACCCAAAATCTGAGGAAAGAAAAATAAATTTTGGAAGAAGTTTACCTACACTTCGATCCCACGAAGAGATGAAGGTAGCAGAGAGAAAAAGGCTGAATACGAGATAAAATCTCATGCTTTTGTGGCACTTTATTGCAGATAAATCGCTAGGCACATCAAAAACGAAACCTACTACATTTCGGAAATACATACTGCCATCTCGACAGCAAAAACACTGATAACTTCAGCCGGCAGATGCCAACAATACTCGTCAGCTAATAATCGAAAATAGCACGTTAGCACGCTACCGCTCGGGCCTTCAGTGCGATGTCTCGATGTTACTGAGGCAATCGCACGCCGAGCACAGCCATCATCCCTTGACTGTTTTAGCCTGTTGCTAACCACCCGCTGGCTGGGCTGTCAGTGGTATGGTAGGAAGCATCCAGGAATCGAACCCGGGTCTCCCCGCACTCGAAGCGCGGGCTCTACCACTGAGCTACTGCCGCCCAATAATCGAAAATGAAAGCAGGGAAAAAATTCTTCAGGTCAGTATACACGCTACAAATCAAAAGCAGTGCAGAAAACGGACACGAGAAAAAAGAATTTGAACGAAGCTTACCTCAAAGGCTGGAGTGGACGAAAGTGGCGTTTCAGCAGCACTTGGACTGTCGCAACGAGCTGCAACACGGAAATTCCGCACCTCGTCCGGTAGATCGTTGAACTGCTGCTGAGTGGTAAAGTCATTCTCGAAAAGATTGGCGCTCGATTGCGAGAGAGCGCACAACGCCTCGCCAGCACCTAATGAGTCTTGACGAAGCGCCACAGTGCAAGCACGTTCCTCTCGACTCAAGCGTTCGTGCCTCAACTGACACTGCAGCTCCGACTGCAAACAACTTCATATATTGTATGCAGATATATAAACTGCTTTTAAAATATAGATCCAGTTTCCTTTTCTCAAATATGTAAAGAATTTTTCGAACAGCTGCGACATACAGAAGAAAAACATTCTTTTATGAAAAATCTGAGATTCATTTTCAAATTCAGGTCAATCGATTTTAACGAAGAAAATTATTTGCTTTTTATCTGCTGCGCTGGCGACATCTACACCGTGCACCGTTCTCCAACAAAACTAAGGGGAATACAGGATCAGCCACCCATAAACCGTTAAAAACACACAGCACAGCATGTTTCACACGCTTCGAAGGTATCCAAGCACCTAGGTCACACCACAAAAGATTAAAAGTGCAACTTGCACATGGGTCGAAAAAACCGTTCAGCAAGAACTAGCTGTTTTCAAAAGCGCATGAAACAAAGTATTTATAAAACAGCATAACTCAAAAAAAAAATTACTTAAAACCCTCACAAGTGCAATCATACAATTTAGAGACCTCTCTGACCCGCTCACTGGAGATGAAACTACACTTGTTCTGCGGGTAAACGATCCTGCAATCATTGGAGAGCTGCGGCCCCTTACTGCAGAAATGGTCGAGATCGAGATTATCACCGCCCTCAAAGGCATGCCCTTATAGTATTGTGCTTTTTTTGCTAGAATCTCTTTTAATTTCCAAGGTTGTGTCATTTCTGCCGCCCAAGCCATATAATTTTTAAATTACTTTTGCTACTATAACAATAGTGATGATAGCTGCGCACCTCATGCGGGTTCAACGTTTGCGGTTTCATCAGAACACCGATGCAACGGGGTGGCCAGATTCAGAGAGCGAAGTGATGTTTCATGCAATTTATGCATATCATGATGTTTTGCTGCTCACCACTGGAATAAAAACATGAGTAAACTAGAACGGTGAGCTCCCTACATTCAAAGTCAGAAATCGCTGCTGCAGAGCATGCCGTAGTGTACCTTAGGCAGTCAGAATATTTCTACTGTCGTGGCAGTCTCAGTGGTTTCTAACGGTTTACCAAAGCTGATCCTGCCTACCCCATCAAGGTGACGCTGAAATGCGAAACTGCGGCGATCCTAGCCATTAATTCCCCGCCAGCGAGCATCTTGGACATCCTAGTACAATCGTGATTACGTACAGTGGTACTTTACTGTGCTGTGCGACCGTTCACCGTCCGTAACCAGCGTACGTTTAAAAGCAATCAGTTTAAGAACCAAATCCAACACTTTACAAATCACTAACAGTAAGCCCTCCTTTCCCCCTCCACGAATCCTCTTATCGGCGAACTGCGCCAACACAATCAGTATGCTCCTCAAAGTGAGCGGAGTATTCCGGAAAATCTATAGTCGAAAAAAAAAAACGAACAATGAACGCATCAGCGTCACGCAATCGTCTTCTCAAGCTTTGGTTCTTGTACCGTTCGGACTCGATGGCTCGCTGTGCAACAACCACCGCACGCGTCGCCTTCTCGGCTACTCGCTTCATATAGTCACATTCATTCTGCAAACGCTTTACTGTTCACACACTACAACGCCACACAGCAGCAATACTTTCCAAACGACAACTCTCAAGGTTTTGTTATTGGAACCCCATTACCACAACAAAAAGACATTCTTCGAAAAAGCTTCCTAACTTCCGATGGACCGCACAGATAGTCTTGCATACCGTAACGACCAAATAACACCCGCGCATTCAAAAGCGTTATAGGAAGAACGGAAAAAAAAACGGTGATAGCACAATCACTAGTGAAGCATACTGCAGTTTTATCTACTTTTTTTAAGGAAGCACAGCATATTAGATAACAACTGCCAGATGTGCGGACCGTAATAACGATGAAAAGTGAGTGGCGTCAATATGAAAGATTCAAAGAAGCACCTGGACTGCAACGATCTGCTCCCTATACCGAAGGCGTTCCTCCTTTAAACGTCTCTTCAACTTCCTTAGTTCGCATTCACACTGCTGCAGCTAAAAACGCAACATGTGCCATCTTGTAAGGTACTGCGTAATAAAATAGAGCACGAAAATGCTGAAAGCATATTTGTTAACGAATAACAGAATCTCTAATGTCAGTCAAAGAGAACTTCCCGGATTCTCACAGTTAATATTTTTGGAAAAATTGTAAAAACCCCCAAAAACAGCGACTGTCGTGTTAAAAACAAAAATGAGCAACCAGGCACGAAAGCGGAGAAATAAATAACAAAATATAGATGATAGAAATTATGAGAGATGAGATGTGTAACCTGAGCAGCACAGTCGTTATCGTAGTCCGAGTCAGGAAGCGCGCAGAGGACATGTGAGACGTTGGTAGGACTTGGCTCACAGCTACCATATTCAGAGGTCTTTACCGCACCATCACACTGCCTCGATTCATGAGCTGCCCCAGACACCGCCACACTTTAAACAACATGCATATAAGTGAAACAATGAAACATATGCAATCAACGAAGGGAAAATCGCGGAATCAGCTGGTCCACAAACAAGGAAGTGTGCGCTTCAGGTTGCTATATTCCCTGCTGTTGGCTAGCCGGCCGTTTCCTACGCGACACTACGTAAACACTGAGGCTCATTTAAAGTCAACTGAGGCAGTTGAATGTTTAGAGCACCCAGACTGAACTCTTGTTGACATTATGGCAAATTCGAGTGAGCAAAACGTTGCATTGACAGTGGCAAATTGCCCCATGGCTAGAATCAGTAACCTTATTAAAACAATGAACGCAAGGTGCAGCTCGGCAATATCAGAAAATTCAGTCGAAAGGCACCGCCTCCATTCAAAAACATACACCGATAGCGGCAGCTGTTGCACAAAAATTGCGAACAGCGAGGATCGACCGCTCCCTCCCCTCATCAAAGAACCCAATCCGCCGAAGCTCGCTAATGACTGCAAACAGTTTCCTTCGTAACACTACATGGCGAAGAAGAAAACAGAACAGGAAAGACGAAGGGCAAAAAGATCAAACCCGCTGGGCTGAACGGTTTGTTGTGAGGCGATACCAACAACGGGTCTGGAAGCTGGCAAAACGACGCCGCCTGGACATGAACGAGTCGGTCTGCCCTTCTTCGGTGCGGTCACTACTGAATACGGTGCAGCCGGTCGACTCCACGATGCGCCCCCTACGTAAATTGCGTCCTTTGACTGACGCCATGTCGATACTGGCGAACACCGCAAAGAGCAGCGCGATTCGCCATTTCGCTTCTGAAAACGTTGATGCCAAAGTGAATATTGATGCTGAGATGAAAACTGTAGTGATGATGCAGCCCGTTTAGTCCCTACTCCGTAATGTCGTCGTACCTTTACGTCATACACAGTTTCTCTACGGAACCATTTGGAAACGGTTTATTCAACCTTAACTTTCTCTCCACAAGGTCACTGGCGCGGAAGAAAGCAGGGACTTTTACAAGTTGTTTCTGTTAATACAAATAAACCTCTTGCAACACGTGAACAGGTTGGTTTGGATCCAGCAGGCAAGTCTATATAAGGATCCTAGAAAATAACAAACGCATCGTTGAACCGCTGTTGGCATTACAAACCGCACTGTCTGGTGAAACCTAGAATGAAGAAATTGGGGAAGGGGAAGAGGATGACGTATGTGATGGTGAGTATTACTTCCGGTGTGTAAATTCATGACATCTCATTATATTTTTGGAGAAGGGGCTATTTAGACGGATTTCCGCTGTGCTCATGACTGGGGGTGGAGGGGTATTATATATGTATGCGTGTACGTATATATATATATATACATATATATGTATATATGTATATATATATATATGTATATATATATATATACGTACACGCATACATATATAATACCCCTCCACCCCCAGTCATGAGCACAGCGGAAATCCGTCTAAATAGCCCCTTCTCCAAAAATATAATGAGATGTCATGAATTTACACACCGGAAGTAATACTCACCATCACATACGTCATCCTCTTCCCCTTCCCCAATTTCTTCATTCTAGGTTTCACCAGACAGTGCGGTTTGTAATGCCAACAGCGGTTCAACGATGCGTTTGTTATTTTCTAGGATCCTTATATAGACTTGCCTGCTGGATCCAAACCAACCTGTTCACGTGTTGCAAGAGGTTTATTTGTATTAACAGAAACAACTTGTAAAAGTCCCTGCTTTCTTCCGCGCCAGTGACCTTGTGGAGAGAAAGTTAAGGTTGAATAAACCGTTTCCAAATGGTTCCGTAGAGAAACTGTGTATGACGTAAAGGTACGACGACATTACGGAGTAGGGACTAAACGGGCTGCATCATCACTACAGTTTTCATCTCAGCATCAATATTCACTTTGGCATCAACGTTTTCAGAAGCGAAATGGCGAATCGCGCTGCTCTTTGCGGTGTTCGCCAGTATCGACATGGCGTCAGTCAAAGGACGCAATTTACGTAGGGGGCGCATCGTGGAGTCGACCGGCTGCACCGTATTCAGTAGTGACCGCACCGAAGAAGGGCAGACCGACTCGTTCATGTCCAGGCGGCGTCGTTTTGCCAGCTTCCAGACCCGTTGTTGGTATCGCCTCACAACAAACCGTTCAGCCCAGCGGGTTTGATCTTTTTGCCCTTCGTCTTTCCTGTTCTGTTTTCTTCTTCGCCATGTAGTGTTACGAAGGAAACTGTTTGCAGTCATTAGCGAGCTTCGGCGGATTGGGTTCTTTGATGAGGGGAGGGAGCGGTCGATCCTCGCTGTTCGCAATTTTTGTGCAACAGCATATATATATATATATATATACATGCATGCATAACAGGGACGCAGAGGATATCGCTGTGAGTGCACATGGCTCCGATGACCTAAAGAGAAGTAGACCGATTCACAGCAAACAGCCTAGACCGTAGCAAGTTGCAGAGAAAGAATAATTGCACGTATAGTTTATCTACACTGTCATTGTGTACACTTATCTTCTAAAATTGTTTCACGCCGGTGCTCAACCAAAATTCGAGAACCAACTGTCACATCACAACATCACGATGTGACTTCAGTATACAACTGAACTACGAAGTTATAGTTAGAGTTCCCTTCAGATGGTACATAACTTGAACGAAATGAAAGGTCAGAACAAGAGGGAAAGTGCTTACAATCTGTGCGTCGTCAGCCTCTTTAGGCTTCTTGAACCTGAATATTCTGATCAACGACGTCATGTACTATTACGTATATTGTTGCCGACCGCAGATCATTCCCCGTTTACACAAACAGTTTTACCTTTCCTCTTACGTAGCACGGCGACTCCTGCAAATAACGACTGATTGAAAACATCAGCTAATCAAAATGCGTACAAAAACCGATCACGAGCACTGCAGTTCAGCAACAACCATTCACTGAAGGAACAAACGACCACTGCACGCTGCTCAACCACTACCTGTCGGAACTTTCACAACTCATTTAGATGCTACCTCCCGTCCTTTTATGCATCCAATCAGAATTATCTTATCCCACCCATAGCTCTCAAGAAAAAAAAAACATTCGTATCACGCACCCTCCCCCTATGTAACAGCTGCTCACGACTGCCAGCGTCTTGTGCAAACTCGTCGCGTTGCCACAACGATGTTCGTGCTTAAGCGTATTCTTGTTCGTAATATCTACCGTAGCAAAGGTTAATGGGGTGCGATCATTTGCGGTACTGCCGGAACTGGCCGATTTGTAGGGGTGGGGGCATATGTTTCCAAAAATTCCTGACATTCCATTGCATCCCCTGGTTCTCGTCCCCCAAACATCTCCGTGTCTAATGCTTTAAGAAGAATATTATGAACCTTCGAGTGCATCCCACCTTTTATTCCTGAAATTACCCCTCCGTCTTGAGATTGGGCGTTCGCCAAAGTTGACCATCAAAGTCAATCCTTCTCGCTAGTTTAATCGCCACATGGAGTGTTCAGAATTTACCGCAACAGTTTATAAAGCACAGATTATAATAGTATGGGAACTTGACTTGTGAGGATTTATTTTTTAACGGGGCTGTTTAAAATAAGACACCATTCCCGATCAACAATTCGTTCCAGTTCCTCGCCTGCTTTGTGCTAAATTTGATTTTATAGCTTTGTTCTAACTGTAATATATAAGAAACCTATGATCTATACCCACTAGGTTTTCATTATGAGCTTTAAGATAGACAGCAGTCTTGAAAGGTTTCACAGTAAGCTTGTTGAGTATGAAACTATGTCTTGTTGTGATTGCATACTTCGTAAATCATTATTTGCAGGAGGGGCTTAAACAAAGATAAGGGAAAAATTCGTTGTCGTTTCTTCTCAACCTGGCATAAAATATGTAAGTTCCGGACGGTTCGAGAGCTATGTGCACCCGATGTAAAATTCTCTCGCAGTTTGGTCTGCTCGAGATTCTGAAGCAGCAAAAATGCTCAGATGCTCAGCGTTCACTTCTGATCTGCATTTCAGCACGGCACTAAATTAGCCTACAACTATTGATGCCATCCGACAACGCATTTGATGACTTTGATTTCGATAATTGCACTGCTTCACGGTCGTAAGCGTTCTTTAAATAGGATATTCAAAGTTGTATTAGCTGCGTGTGTTCATACCTTTCCAAAATTGCTTCTAAAATAGATTTATTCTTTGCAGGATGTAAGCAACTTGATGCGAACGTCACCTTTCGGAAGTGTTAAGATCGAAGGCTCCTAGTTACCATCCTATAAGTGGGCTGACGGCAAAATAATCGAGTGAATTGTCTTATCGTACGTTTGATTTCCTTGTGTGAGTCGCCCTGCACATAATTGTAGCATCGCTAACACCTGCAGCAACACCACTGTCATATTACTGGCTGGAAGATATGAACAGTTAGCTTCACGAATAAAGATTTTGGCATCGCCGATGTGCAGATAACCCAAGCCATCCACAGGCACAAAAACTTGACTTCACGACTCACTGGGCTCAGAATACAATCGGTAATACAAATTTTTATCGCCGCGGAACGTAGGTTATTTGGTGGACGCGTAGTGCGAATACCACATCTTTCATGCCAGTCATTAGTGACTAGTAAGGTTTTGATGAGCCTGTGAATAGCTTGTGATATGCGCATGTGCAGCATCATCCCGAATGTTAACAAACGATTGGCTTGCAATTTTTTAAAGGATTCATAACATAAGGCATTTGATTCATCATCAGTTTCATTTAAACGCACTTATTAACCGTGTCATGAGTGAGACAGTTAAATTGTCGTTCGTGCTCGATGTGATAAATTCTGCTCGATTCATTCCAACGTTGCTAAAAGTGAGTAAAGGCACTGGGTCTGGAAAATTTCGTTTCGATTAACTTGAAAAGCATCATCGAATTCAGGTTCTTGAATGGTTTCCGAGTCCGGAACGGTGATTTTTCCGGGGTCGCGTTGATTCTGGGGCCGGCACGAAGCCACCTTGAAACCCGCAGCTAGATGTTTCTAGAGACCGGCGCTCGGGCTAGAGATTCAACTAAAATTTTGAAAGCCCGAAATGAAGTAGGAGCTGGATGCAGGTTCTCCCAAAGGGTGGAGCTAGAGCCGCGACGAGGTAATCGAAAAGGCCAGGGCCAGAACTGGATCATCGCGGAGGGCAGAGCAGGAATCCGAGCCAAATACCACGGAATTTCGGAGTCGAAGCCGGGTTTCACCAGACCGCGATGTCGAAATCGCAGACATTTTACCTGTTTAACTGGAGCCAAAGCGGTGTTGGGACTGTTGTTATCCTATGAGCTGGGAACGCAGCCGAACCAATTTGCCATCGTTGGTCGTTGGAAAAGCCGAGTCGCGTAACATCCATGCAGTATATCCGGCCGTTTCCGGGAAGTTGGAAAGAGCGTTCCGCGACATGAAATGAGCGACGGCGAATGGTTCCTCCGCGAGGAGAGTTCGTCTTTCCGGAAAAATGCAGGAAAGTGTGCTAAAGATGGAAAAGGAGAGGGGGTGAGGGGAGTGTTCTGAGGGGAATTACAATTGGGTCTCACTGGAAGTGCATTTTCATGGTTTTTGTCGATTTCTTGAAGGCGTTCATATTTTTGCTCCTCCAAATTCAGAAAACCTAAAACGCTAGCGAGATTTTTGGTGGGTTATTTCAAGTTTCAACTTTGCTTGTGAAACGTCTGATTTGTCCCCAAAATACCAAACGTTTTTAATGAGCATCGAACATGAGACTATTACAGCAGACTATTACTCCTCCCGAGACTATTACTCCTCATCCACAATTCGTGATTACGTTAATGTTTTGAAGATGCATAATTTTTCGTAATTCCTACTACTATATCCGTAAGCTCTCGGTGGTGTGGTGGAGGAGAGTGGGAGAGCTGGCGAAGCAATTTTCTTACATGTGGAAATTTTAAAAATAATTTCGCAATCCCTAAGGAAAAGGCTCGTCTGGACGACCGAAAACGCCATCATTTTAATAGATGATGTAATTGTATGGAAAATATTCCAGTCCTTGTCGTAAAACTAGTCTGTTGGACTGTACTTATTTGTAACATGTTCCCTGGAATTATTTTCTGTTCTTATCTTAATTTATTTGAATTCATTTTCGAGCAGATTTACACGTATCACTAACTGTATTCGGCGGTGGAAACGAAGATATTGTTGGCCCCACAACGCCTCTCTATATTCATTTTTTGTTTGCATCTTTTCATAGAAGCTTCCGGAATCCTCTACACATTTTAGATTACAACGTTAAACATTTTAAAAAAGCTCTTTGTTTACAAGTAAACCGTCAAATGTCTTTTCTCCACGTGAGTATCACTATGGCAAAATCAAATAGTAAGGAAGCAAGAGGTTCTTCAAGGCTTTAACTGCAGCTTTTTTAACTTCTAGTTATTGAGAGGGGATAACTGAAAAGCAGCCGGTTCAGCAATGTACATTTTATCGTTTTCGCCTCTAATACCCGCAGTGACTTGAAAATGTGCGAGATTTTCGTTGAAAGAAACGATTTGCATGAATGATTTGATTGTCTTGTACGCTTTCTTATGCTTATTCCGATTATTTCATATTCGTTTTCGTGGTACGCGTATAATGCCCAAAAACTGTTTATAAGGTGTGAAGGTGATGAAGCTGGTGCAATTTTGTACTTCTGAAGGCGACACTTCATTACAATGCATCTGTTGCATACAGAATTCGCATTTCAGATTTTGTGGTCAACATACGAAAATAATTTCATCTCTCGGAAAGGGAGAAAGCTTCGGGTTTTCAGTATTGGAATGAATAGTAAAACTAAGAAAAAAACAGAAATGCCTTAAATGATCGGTACGATGTGCGCATTTGCGATTTGTATCGTTCATAGTAAGCGTTCTAGTGACCTCGTGGTGTTTTTTTGTAGGCCGTTTACAGTCAAAGGAGTGATATTCATAAAAACAAAGAACAAATTTAGTATGCTGCCATGGTAACACGCCTTATGATGTTTAAAGAAATAAAACGTAACTACCCCGGATTTAAATGGTAGAAGGCATAAATGACTACATTTCATAAAATGTTATGAAAATTCTTCGTTTAGCAGAACTTTCGACCATCCTATAAATAATAATGTGAACTAACGCGGATCCTTTAGCGCAATTTTCACTCGTAGACACCTTATTGGGGATTATGTTAGCATCTATCTATAGCAACAACGTATATTTCAACTAGTAATTCAAGAAAAACTACGACGCATCCCTAATTTTGCGGTGAAAAGGGCTCGTAGATCGATGGGAAAACTAGTTGGTTCGATTCATTTTTAGAGCTAGCGTTCACTCATTTCTGATTCAGTCGGATTTTCTTTTCGTAGAAGTTGCCATCAGCAGCCGCAATTCGCCTCTGTGATCGTTGCATTTGTGCAAAATCCTAAACTTCAACTCAATGTCTGAAACATCGGATTAACTGTGGATAAAAAATCAACAGTTAATTCAATGATGAGGCATGCCTAGTGTTAACTAATTGAAATCAGCCAAACAGTTAAGCGCGATTATTTGATGGTGGATCAAGCAAGCATCACACAAGCGGAATGCTGTATATATATATATATGTATATATACATATATATACATATATATATATATAGAGAGAGAGAGAGCCTAGCTATGGGTCTTTTATTCAGTTATCTGTATTTATGGTACGCTTTTCAGTAGGACTGCAGAAAGTCGCTTGGCACGCTTCCGAATCTATTTTTCTTCCGACTGTTTCGATGGCCGCTGACAGCTACTTGCATGGTCTCTGATGCTGTATTTCGATCCCTTGAGTATTTTGCCTCAAAGTTTGGATAAGTATCGTAATTGACATGCAGGCTTAAAGCAGTAATGTTTGTTGCAAAACACCCCAAATCAGCCTCTGTTTTGATGTTTTTGGAAACCTCATTGTCCGCTCTTTTATGCTGTAGGAACCTCTACACATTCAGAAAATTAACTGTACGAGCGCTGTTGACATTATCACAAATTCAGATGATATCTTTGCAAATGATTTTGTCTCCTGAGCTACTATGATTTCAACGCATGTTGCAACGGACATCATTCATAAGCCTAGAACGCTCTGGATATTGCCTCTGAAATAGCTGCTGTTAAAGCTCGAGGCTTACGAGACATGAATGCCTAGTTGAACGACTAGGAAATTAGCCGTTATAATAACTGGAGGGAGTGCATTTTTGCAACGGTTGATCTTTTTTCGGGCCGTTTTAGACAAAAGGTCAACCGTTGCACGAGTCGTTACGTCTGTATAGTTTCGGGGCTATTGTTCGTAGTTGTATTTGAAACATCTGTTCCAAATGAACGACGTTCTTGCATACTGCATGGACCGTTGTGATCCACGTTCCGCAAGAGTCTCACGTTTGCTGATTTCAACGAACAGAAGGGCGCACTGGACCGGGACTATCGCCATGGCCAGAGGCTAATCGTCGCTCATCGCTGGGGGCCAAATGCCTGGGCGCATGCGTGCTACTATCTCGGGTAGCAGGCGTGTGCTCAATGGCGTCTTGGTGCGGCGACGAGCGTCGCTAATTGCTAGTGTAATGCGCGACTTGCGCGCGACGGCTGCGGCGATGCTTGAAGGGTACGGAGGACGCTCGTTTTTGGTTGCTCTTTTTTTTTGCGTGCTGCATGTGATGCCAAGTCGAATAAGCGCCCAGTGCACTTAGCCGTTTTGTAAGGGCCTAGGCCACTTGTTCTATGCGGCCGTCGTCGGCAATCCATTTCACCTACTTTCTCACGAGCGGTTTTTGTTTGTCGGCTATGAGCGTTGTTCCTCATCAATACATTCGTTCGATTGTGTACGCACGTTTGACATCGCCGTAGTGATCGAAGTTCGGCAATCCTTGCACAGTTGCCGTTCTCAGCCGATACGGCTTCATCTCATACGCCGTTCTCCTTCTTCCGCTCGTTCTTCACAGAGAAATTCCCACTGAAGTAATCCCCGGTCGCTGTTGCTCAGTCGAAAGCTAGAATGTCTTTTCAGTGGCTGCTTCAGCCTGCACATTCCACTTTTTTTGCTGTTGGGCATGAAGAAGCAGATAAACTCGAGTCGAATTATTCCGAAGTTAGAAAGTTTTAACTGTTTCTCTTTCATTCGAAATGTGCACACGCTCTTTTCAAAATTCCCAAACTCCGCTTTGTTATGACTAAATCGAATTTCGTTTCCGAAGCGGAAACTTAATCGAAGAGTCAAGAGCAGCGTGTTCGATACCCAGTTTATTTATTGCTGTCCTATAGATAGAATACGCTGGTGTTTTTTTTTGCAGTTTCTCTTGAGCAGTTTTATAGCCCAAGTTTTGTTCTTGCTGTCGAATAAAGCTTTGGATGCATGACTTCATTTTCCCACTTGTCCTTCCCTCCCTTCCCCTTAGGTAGGGGATTGCAGTTGAAGAGCTGCAAAGAAAACTTGTCATAATATGTTTATAGAATACGCTGGTGTTTTTTTTGCAGTTTCTCTTGAGCAGTTTTATAGCCCAAGTTTTGTTCTTGCTGTCGAATAAAGCTTTGGATGCATGACTTCATTTTCCCACTTGTCCTTCCCTCCCTTCCCCTTAGGTAGGGGATTGCAGTTGAAGAGCTGCAAAGAAAACTTGTCATAATATGTTTTATGTATATCTCATTCGCAAAAGCCTCTTTTTTTAATCACTGTCATCTTCTAAAAAAGTGGCCATAATGCTCCCTCAATACAAGGTCTATGAGTAAATTTTACGCTCTATATATGCCATTTTTATTCCACATTTTACCCGCCCCTCCCCAAGCATAGGAGTGAGTTGGAAGATTCTGAAAAATCTTATTATTTTCTAGAATTTTTAACTTCCGGTGTCAGCACATACGGGCTACTACGAGTCCTTTTTGCTGGTTATTTTCAAAAACCAAAACCATGTCCCGGAAAGAGGGATCTGTAATGTATGCTTAGAAAATGGCAACTCGCAAAGTTGCCATTTTCCGAAAGGTTGGAGTGAGTTTAGCGGGGAGGAAGGGGGAGGGCGTGGAGATAGAGGAAAGGCAGGAAGGCGGATGCCCATGCGTATTTCGAATGCGTTTGTCTTTTATATGAACAAAGAAACCATTTATGTGCGTTTTGGAACGATGGCAAGCATTCACTCAAGCAATCAAAAATCTGCCGTGTGGATCAGTTTAAGAGGGCATGTATTGAACATGCTTATAGAGCAAGTTTATCTTAATTTATTGCGATAGAGAATCTCTGCACCTCAGTTCGTGCGGAGAGCAAAAAAAAGAAACTGTCTAGTTCCTTTTTTCCTGCTTTGAAGCGAGACGATTACATGCTTAATTAAGATTTCGTGACGGTCATTAAAAAGAAACAGTTTGCATATGTATTCTCTGTCGTCGAAACCGTTGCGTATATTTTTTAATTAAATGCAGCTAATATGCGTAGTTCACGAAACGTTAGACTGAAGGGCCAGAAATAAAGTTCGTATAGGTATTGCACAGTTTATATAGGTATTGCACCGTCCATATGGGTCGTGCACCGTTCGTATAGGTATTGCACCGTTTGTATAGGTATTGCACAGTTTGTATAGGTATTGCACCGTTCGTATAGGTCCTGCACCGTTCCGTATATGTGCTGCACCGTTTGTATAGATATTGCACAGTTTGTATAGGTATTGCATCGTTCTTATAGCTATCACACCGTTCAAGTAACTTTGACATTTCGATATGGTCTCATTATGTTAACACGGTTTACTTAAGCGCGCCTTAAAAGGCGTTGCAACTACATGAAAAGTATGAGCGCTCTAAAATCTCTAAAAAACCAGTTTTATAATAAATTCAGTTAAAAAAGCCATAATAACTTTGTAGAACCTTTTTAGGTGGGGCGCAAGTCTGGTTTGGTGTGGGTGCGTTTCTTGCTTTTCAATTTTTTGCAAGTAAGTTTTTATCCCTTCATCCTTGACTGTATAGATCTCGAGGTTTGCATATACCACTTCATCATGCGTTAGAGCAGCCCAGAAGTTTCGACAAGGCATGTCCGAGGAGCGTAAACGAAATGAGCGCGTTGCTGCATTTGCAGCGTTTTGCGTTATGCTTTTGCCGACGTACCTCCTAAATGCACGCACATTTTTTCCGTTTCAAATGCCAAAGCGTAATGAGGTAATTATTGTGAAAAAAGCTTTGGCCACTGTTAGCGTCAGACACGGAATAGGTATGTGGTCGATGATGATGCTTATATGAATTTCTGTGTGCGTATGCCTCGTGGGAGTCTCAGTATCGCAAGTAAGGTAAGAAGCGATCTCACTCATTTATGTCATCAAGCCATCATCCATCGACAGCTCCGTCGCTTTCTCAGTTGCAGTCAAGCTCTCCACACCTTCGGTTTCTCTTCTTCTTTCATGATGTTTCATGCGTTCGATTTGGTGGTCATTTATGTCTCCATTTCACGTACATACACTGGCTTCTCTTCCACTTTGTTTGCTATCAGCTGTATGTTAATGGCGATAACTTTTATCTTCCTTTCTAGGAGCTCAGTGATTGTGATTTTATGCTAGGACGACCACCAACTGCACCCACTGTTCGAATTTGTCATTGCAAAAGTGAGAAAATCGCGCATGAGTGGGAAGCAAATTTACCATGCCAGAGACAAAACATCTTGATTTCGTATGATTTAATGAGCAGATTGTTTGATTTTAAAGGAAACGGAAATCGTTGAGGAAAAGCAGCGTAACCGAAGAGTCGGAAATGTAAAAAGGTCTAAATTTCAGACGATTTTCTGAACAGTTCCAGGTATAGAAAAAAAAACGATATGAAAAGATCACTTCATTTCTCGCCAGTCATAACTTTTTGCGAGAGTTTCCTTATAAATGTAGAGTTCAGCAAGATGTAAAGGGAAAATGTGGTAAACTAAATCGCACAAGGATGCCATAAGATGAAAACTGTTGATTATAGAAAGGCATAGTTTTCATTAGCTTTTCACGAATATTACTCAGCTGTTACCTTCTCTGATCTTCGCTCTTGCTCGTTCTGTACATCATGGTAGGCTATATCAACGTGCGAAAAATTGCGGAAAAACACTGTTCAAGTTGGTGAAACCTGGATTTACTCTCCGTTTTTTTTTTCGCTGGTTTCCTTGCCGTTTTTCTTCTGTCGTCGACACTAAGTCTAAGAAGATTCCATGAAATTCAGGCTTTCATGTGGCTTTATCTCTTTTGCTACGTTTCTTTTTCATTTAACCACTTTTTGTTGTTCTTCAACTACACTGCTATGATTAGAACGGCGTATTGAGAAAAAATGACGTGAAATCGAAACGTACGTGTCGACCACTGCAAATTGCTTTTTTATGTTTAAACGCCTTTACTGAAATGAGATAAAGCCATGAAAAGAATGAATTTCGTTTGATTTTCTAAATATTTTTGCTGACTTCAGTAAGTGTCATTTAAGCAGTAAGTTCATTTCGGCCAAAAGCTCATTCAACAATCACTGTCTCACTAAAAACATTGTTCCACTCAGACACTTCAACGTTATCAGCCGCGTTCAAATGGTAATCAGTTGCTCTCTTATTCGTTTAAATTACGCCTGAATAGATAAGTCAGTTATGATTGAATTTTTTTTTTTTTGGTGCTGTCAGTAGTTTTATTTCTTTTATCAAATTGAATGAACAATGCTAAGACGCTAGTTCCTTTCGTAGGGTCTGCTCGAGATCTATTTTTATTTTTGTCTTTGAAGTGATACTGTCTGCTAGCTTCCCTAGTGAAGCGTCTTGTGATCTACGCATGCGTGCTGTCCGTTAATGAACGCGGCATAACTTTTTATGCTTCTTTTAAACCTTTAATTAACCAAAAAATGGCACGCGGCTAACGAAATGACGCCACTCGCAAATAAAGAATCGATTTGGTTCGCAAATCGAATTTTCAGGTTTGTGTTGTTGCACGCAGGAAATGGCTAACGTTGTGACAACGACATCATATTACACGTCTTAATTTGTCGCAAAGAGTGAAGTTCATTTCGGCTTATAAATTTTTGCGAAGTGCCGCATCGTTGGCAGCGATCGCCGTGCTGTTGTAAACAATGCAACAATTTTTCCAATTTTCACTGCTTAGCGATTTTCTTTATTCAAATACAAATATAAACGTACCAGAGGAAGGGAAGGGTTTAAGGATTTAACAAGGGGTTTTTTTTAAATTTACGTATAAAGTAATGATATAAATGAATGACGAGGAAGTCGATTCGAAAAATGCGTAGTCGATTATAAAAGAAAGATGCTCAAAATAATTGTAATGACCTTGCAAATGGGTAACCTAGCCAGCATGCGTAAAGCAGTGTGATGTCAATGTCACCGTCTGCTGTGCACATTTTCACCAACTTTAATGAGAATGATCTGCTATTGAAATTTGATCTTCCGAAAATGTTACTATTCCAGATCGTACTTATTTATATAGATTGCAGTATTATTGTTTCGAAGCGATATACGGGAAAGCTATCCAAATTTGAATATGATTCTTTTTCAGATTTAACATGCTTTTTTTTCCTTCTTTTTTTGCGCAGAATGGTTACGTTTATAATGGATTTAGAGTGGAATGTAGCGTCCGTGTGAGGAACTGGTGCTTCCTAAGTCATTCGCAGAACTTCTGCCACAAATTTTTTCGAAAAATGAACATTCAGAGAATGGGTTAAAAAAGATATTGTTGTTGCAATACGCCATCTGCACCTCTCGGATGCGCCTTTCGCTTTCAGCTAATACAGATCGGTTATCACTGCAATAAAGCACGCATTGAGTAGATCAAAATAATGCAACACGTTTGAACGAAGCCGTTTCGCAGCGCGAATCTACCTTCCCTAACACGACTATGTGGCATCTGTAACTAGCTTAAAACTCGGAGATGTGATGCTAATAGGTAGGTGGTTTAGCTTATGGCCTTTCTTACATGCCAGTTGTATTATATTCAGCACTGTTGAGCGTTTAAGTGATTTCAAGTCACCGTTTAACGTAGGCAGAGTTCGACGAAAATGGCGAGGCCCTATGGGAGTTGTTGAAATGGTGTGGTGACGTTGTTGAGTTTTTGACTGCTGCGAAACTGAATCGGCACTCGTCGCTAACATTTATTGTTGCTTCGCTGCTCGTAATTTTATTTGCGCCGCATAAGCAAGCATCTTTGGTTTTCTTCTTTAAGTAAGTGTTCTCTTGTGTTGGGACGTTTGAGAACGCAATTTTCATGCTCATTTTTGCGCGCCAAGTGCATCCACCATCCCCAAACACAACGCAACAACTCGCCCGCATTAACTTTGCAACTTAACATACTATTTTTTAATATTTAATACCAAAAATTTTTTAATTTTTAATTTTTAACCAAATTTTCAATAATATTTAATAATTCCAACGCTTTTCATTTTGATCGCTGCGGAAAGGCATTGAACAGCGGAATTTTCTGTGATGATCCGGATAGTCTTGTTTTAAAATGGCGTATATTAATGTAACACCATCAATGGTTGAAAAATAAGCCTGGAATCATGATTTTTTGCCATTCGTCCCGGATGTAATTCCATGAACGGGGCTGTAATGCCTTCCCGAGAACCATGGTGAACTTATTCAAAAGTTTTCGTTGGAAAACCAAAAATGCGAGCAGAGTGCGCAACGTGGCCATTAATGAATGTTGATCGTCTGTTCGCCTTTTGTTAGTTAGGAGAAATTGTATTTCGCCGTTATGGCGAAATACATAACGTTTAAATAGCCTATGAAATTCAAATAATTTTCAGCGTGTTGATGAAGCGAATCGAAAAGTCGAAAGCCGTATATTGTTGTTTGCGATCAAGCGTGAGATTGTTTGTTTAAACTAAAATACCAAAAATAAATAACGCTGACTCTCAATTTCCTAGTTTTAAGGCGGTTTCCGATCCATTGTGGGTAGCTGAAAGAAACCTCGTTTCACAGTTTCTTCACGAGCTAACTTTGAACATCTGATTATGGTGTTCGCATGCGGGTTTGCTTTCTGTGAAAAAGCAAGCAAAATTTTTTGCTCATGAATATGTAATGCGTGCATGCAATTGAATATTATTATGGGTTCACCTCTCCCTTATTACTGCCACTGTCTCTTGCCGTTTTCAGAGAACTGATGGGAGAATACGAAGAAATCAGAAATGTGGTAAACCGAAATAAATAACATTTAATGAAACTGTTTTCAGTTGAATTTATTGAATGTTGTTAATGAATACATACATAAACAACATTCTGTTTGTTGTACTTTTCAAGGAGTGTTGCTTTCTTAGTTTTGTGAAATTTTACCCATGTATCTCACTACATTACTGCTTGATAATTCATGACTTCTTAAATAGGATAATTGCGGAAGTCGTAAACCGTTGTCGCCTCCAATTGGCCTCGTCAGTTTTTTACTTGCAGTCGTCTTTGCTTAGGAGTGTAGTCTTTACACAGTTCATTAAATGGCGAACACGCGTTAATACTTCGTTACATAAAAGTACAGTGGTGAATTTGGTAGTGAACCCTTCCATCATATGTTGTGTTTCGAACGCTCGTGTTCATTTGGGCGTACAGCATAAGAGATGTTTGCTGGTCAACGTCCAAATCCATCTTTATTCCCCTATCGATTTCGCTGCTTTCGAGACAAGTTTTATTCAATTCGCAGAAGGGCACCACATTGTTAATCCATTCGAATACATCTGTGAGGAACGTAGCTGAGCGGTCCGAATATTTTATTGAGCACCTAAACTCTAATGACAATCTCTGATGAGTATTTCACCTGGATGAGTGGTGCAACAAGTCAATTCTGACGCAGGAAAGCAATTTTTTTTGGGCATTATTCATATAAGAACTTTGGAGTTCAGTGCTTGCTAAAATCGGCTTTCTCGCGCATCTTTTAAAAACTGGATTCTCAAAATGCACGTTAGGTACTTGAATTGGAAACGTCATAGCGCCTAACATTTTTCACCGCCTGCAGTACTATGAGCTAGCTAGCATACAGTATTCGAACATGAAGTTCTTATATTACTGGAAGGCGAAAAAAGTAGTTATTTCTTTGGAATTGGAATGAAGCAAGGCACGTTAGCGGAAGCAGTCGTTTCATGATAAGTTTTCAGGTGGATTGCGTAAATTCGTCTGTTCATACTGCGAGCGTATATTTACTACCGGACTCATGTTTTTTCCGAGCAGAGATTATACCTTTCAGGGGGAAACATTTTCTGCTCCTGTACTCATCTTTTTTTCCGTTTTCCGCGATTATCCTGTCTAAGAAGTCATGAATTATCAAGTCGTAATGTAGCGAGATAAATGAGTAAAATTTCACAAAACTCGAAAAGCAAAACTGCCTGGAAAGTACAAAAAACAGTTGCGCGTGAGAGCAGTGAACAACAGTCAAAGGTCGAGTTCTTTTTTAGTAGGGGTCAAGTGTTTTCGAAAAAAATGTTGAAAGTATTTTGAGACACCCTAAATTGATGAAGATGCTAAAGCAAATCGCGCCCTAATTTAATGCTGTTAATTGGTTCAGTTTCCAACTCGAAAAAGTTACTCATTTGTGGCGCATTGCTGACTTGATTTTAAAAAAAAAAAAGTGATTTCTGCTAATTGTTTCTGTGTATTGTTCGAATATAACTAATGGTTGGAATTTTGTCATGACTCATACTTATGAGATACTTGGTGAAATTTTTTTTTTTTGGAAATTTCGGGAGAGCCGGAGCCACTTATTATCGAATAAACGGAGCCTTATTATCGAATAAACGGAGCCTTATTATCGAATAAGCAATGATTTGTTAAAATAGCTGGCACAATGTGACCCTTTGTCAATTTAAAAACAAAAAACAATGTTTTCACTGCCCGACATTTTATGAAACTTGGCATACTAATAACCATATTAACGGCGGCTGAATTAGAAAGTGTAGCTGCTGTTTTGGTTTTTTTTTCTCCTGTAGTCGAACAACCGATTCGGTTAGTGCTGCTCGTATTTTGTTATCATTCTTCCCTCACGTTGCACGGATAGAACAAATGGGGTTAACGAGTGGAATAAGAAATAAATAAGAGCCCACCACTTTTTAGTTGTTGAAATCTGGAGCTCCTTTAGAACAGTTTTGCGATGCAAGCATATTAGAAAGGAGTGGAGTGTTGTTGAATGATCGACAGCTTCCCATCGAAGCAGTAAGCGCTCCACAAAGGAGAACGGCCTCGATGGTTTTGTTCTTATATACCTGGATAAGGGTCTTTGGCAAAAAGTAGAAAAAAAGTTACCGTTCGAGGTAGTAGCAACCATTATCGCCTTCTGTCGGAAATGTTTTGATTGAAGGACGGTCGTAACGTTTAGGTTGACCTTAAGCAGTGCCCGATAAATACTCAGTCGTTCTGTTTGTTCGTTATTTTCTACAAGTAGACGAACTCCGCCACTCCGAATGGCATCGGAGTGTCGTCCCTCAGACTAGCAGCTACTTTGTGAGTGTTCGTAACGATAAAATATGACTGTGATCATGATCATGCGTCTCGTTATTCGCTCATTTATCGTTATGATCATTAATCTGTTTTGGCCACGTAGAGTTTGGCCCCGCTATTTGTATTACTGCATGGAAAAGCGAGGTTTGGTTTAGGGGAGGAAGAATTTCTGAGAGCAGAGCGCTGCCCCCTTCCTCTTTCTCCTTACCCCAGTCATCTTTTGCTTAAGTCGGAGTGGAGCAGCTCGCATCATCCATTGCTCTTCCTCGGATGGACGCTTGTGTAATCTGAAATTGAAGATTCAGGAGTTCATTAAAACACCTTGTGAGGTGCAGCAACATCGAAATTTCCTTCCAGTTTTTGGGCTGTAGGGGTGAGCGGGAGGAGTGTGCTGAGGAAGAGAAGAATGGTTTCCACATGTCCCAAATCTCTTCCGCCAAAGGATGCCAAACCACCTACTCATTTTGTGTTCACTATTATAACTAATAGAACGCAAGGCCCATTTATTGCTGCTACTGGTAATAACTCTCCATTTACTACTGTGACTGTAGCTACGTAATACTACTACTCCCTTTTCAGTTTAGTGCTGCTGACTGACTGCTGTTTCCATTAAAACTTACTACTACCACTGCTCTGCAAGTTCTGCGCCAGTTGCCAGCAAAGGCTAAAAATAATGGTCCATTAAGGGTCTATTCCTCACTTTAAGTAATCTCAGTCCCTTCCTTCTCCTCACGCCTTCCTTCCAAAAGGCTGAGACTATAGCTTTGTAGGCTTATTGGAGGCTATGCGATCTCTCTTGGGCCTCCAGTCTTGCGCTTTATGGAAATACTTTAAGGAATCCCTTGCCAGTAATTAACTATGTGGTTGTTGACGGGGAAAAAAAAAGCGCAAAGACGATTTTTCGGATAAACGGAAGGGAAAAGGGAAATTCTTGGAAGAATGGTTTGGCAAAGAAATAAGGAAGAGAGCCGAAGGAGGTGTGAAGGAGAAAAGTGGGCGAATTGCAGCTAATGGGCAATTGAGGAGTACCCTCAACACAGTTGGTCAGCGTGTTATGAAAGAAACGAGATATTCGATTAAGCGGTGCATTGCTTCTTCCGAACGTCTCACTTGAGAAGCCGACACAGGTGTTTTCTCGTAGCGGTGTGTGGTAGTTGTGTGCAGAAGCAGGAGTGCTGAGGTGAGTTACCACTTGTGAAATGTCGGGCGGCTGAATGCACGAGCATTCAACTGGCTGCTCGCATCGCTGTTGTGTCTAAGCGTATCCTCGCTTCATTCCCGTACACGCTTTCTCTCGTAATGCTGTGCTCATCTTACGTTGCACACTTTTAAAACATTATGCGCATCGTTAAGCGAACTTTCAAATAATTCGGACCTTTAATTAATAATGTGGTGCCAAGTCAGTTTCTTTCTTGAAAGGCAGACGTCAACGAGTTCGAAGTGCTGTCGTAGCGACGTAGCAGTATGCATCGCGCTGTACATCAAGTAGATAATTATGTAACTCTCGTGCATAACGTCAGGAAGGGTTACTGTTTCTGTTGATTGGCTTCGAATTTTTCGCTGCAAGTTTTTTTTCTTTCTTTGAGAAAGAGGAACGTGCAAGTTCTCAGACAACAGTGGGCCTTTTTTAAAGTAAGTATCAAAATTTGCCGTTGCTTTTTTCCAGCAGGGGATTTATTGGATTTGAAACTTTGCGGTTTAGAATGATTTTTTAAGATTTCTCTTGTTCGAGGTGATGGCCTACAAATTTGACGTTAAAGAATTATAGCATTTCCAGAAATATCCTCTGAGTTCGTTTTGGCCGATTTGGGATGTTATCGCAGTATGATTCCCGATCTTTGAACATGAAGATTTTTGTATATTTTATTAGTTGGTACATATTTTGCCGCTTTTCCGATGATGTGTACACCACGTGAAATTTATTTGCCGTAATGGAGGCATTTTTTTCCCCAAAAATACCCTAACTTAACAGTGTGACGATGGCAATAAATATGCACATAGCTGTCATAAGCCGATCGTTAAATAAGCCGAGCCGACCTCACAGTACGGTTATAATTAAACATCAAAGCAAAAAAAAAACGAGTTCAATAATTTCAATTTTCGAGTGGAAAAAAATGTTTCATTTTGCGCGTTTTATTTTTGATTGATATTATAGTATAATATTCTCTTAGCATTTAATTAACACATTAGGAATAGATTCAAAGAGAACGTTTAGTGACCGCGTTGATACTTCACAGAGAATTCAGTTTAGTGTTTTGCTGTTTTTTGCACTCTAATGTTTTAGTTCTTATCGTTTCGCCTCTTCGAAAAAATAAATATGACATTTTTTCTCTTTTTAGCAAACGATGATTGGTTGTTTAAGTTCAGCCCAAAAAAAAACAAGGCAGTTGTAGAATCGCCGTAATGGAAACAAAATGCACCCTTTCAAAATAGTTTTAGGCACTGTTCTATTAGCGTCACTACGTCGTCGCTTAAGAAGTGACAACTTTAGCTGGATGGAGAAAATGCTGCTGTAACTATAAACGAAGTAATCTTTAATTCAACTTGAAACAATCTTTAATTCATAGATGTAAAGCATTTATTTGTTGGAAAGGAAAGTTGGAATCGTGTGTAATTATGTTTACGACTCATGAGATCTTCGACTCTTTATGTTACGCACAGTTAGGTTTATTGGTTGCTAGAGGGAGGAAAAAGGGGGGTTGGAGTGAGGGGAGTCGCAGTTGTCTGCTCATAGAACGGAATTTTCCTTGTCAACACTAAGCCGCCTTTGTACGGAAACAATCGAGAGAGTAGTCTAATTATTCACTCGACGATGCAGGGATGACGGAAAAGGTAGCAGTAGTTCATCATCTTGCACCCCTTACTATAGCATCCTCCTCTGTACCCGTAGCCCATGCAGAATGCAACCGTTCTGCCATTCGCGCATATCAAACTTTGCCGATGGCCAACGAGAAAATCGAAGTCAAAAGTGATGCAGTCGCGTTTGAAAACGATTTCTACACGATTGCTATAAACCATGGGCTAGTTTTGCTTGAATACATGACTCTTTGAATAGAAGCCGTTCTGGGATTGAAGCCTTATCCACCGAAACACTATAAAAAGCAGAAGCCTTTCTCGCCTTTAGCCCCCTTCCATTGCATATATTTATTCAGTCGAAAAGGTTTTGTGAGTAAAGCTTTAAGATGCAACAGTCCTTGCTCCGTTTAGAAGCTCGCTTTCGCTTACAAACCTCCTGGGGAGCCTGGTGAGCAGTAGGAGTATGAACACTTCAGTCCACGCGAACAGATAAACGCTCCGCATAAGTTTTCTCTGAGGTTTCTGTGAAATGCTCCACGTAAGTTTTCTCTGAGGTTTGTGCAGACGTGATCTTGTGATTGATTATTATCTCAGTTTCCTGGCGTTATTTCAATACTTGAAGTGTAGATTGTAACGACTTGCACTTATCTTCCGGATGCGATCATGCAGAAATGAGGCCGTATGCTTTTTTTTATAAACGGATCTACACAAGATCACATTATCAGGACGCGTATGAGTATTTGGCTGCCGCAGCTGCGCATATTTGTCAGTTTATTCGTCTACCTCTTCTTCTGAATTTACTCAGTCCCTCAGTACTTACAATTACAATAAGTGTTGAGTGGTATGAAATGATACGGGATTGGGATTGGCACGGTGAAGGGCACTTAAGTGCCCGTATGATGCGAAGTACGTCACAGCCAAGAGATTGCTTTTCGACTGCACAACTTATATTTGTCATTGGGCAAAATTCGCGTAGTTGTTTAATGGTAGTAGCAGTTGTTTAGTGGGACCTTTTTTCGTTGATTTTTTTTTGTTTGCAAGAAATTGTACGTTTCTTTGCTACATTGACTACTCTTCCATCATTTTCTGATTCCTTTGTGCATATGTTATGCGATAATACAAAGCTTCTTATCCGCGGTTTGTATGTCCTCGTATGCGCTATGATATGGGAAGAAGTGTGATCGAAGAGTTTTTAGGAACATTGATCCAGTTTTCTGTTTAGCTATCTTTGAAATTTCTCCGGACTTCCTCTGAACTGTTCTTATTCTATTCCATATCGGTTAAATTTTCATTTTCGTTTTCTTTTTTACGAAAGTTTAAAAATTTTCACATTAACGCCTGGATCCATGGGCAAGCGGTCTCTGTCAATGAGGAAACCTTAGTACCGTAATGTTGACATTTGCTGCATTCGAATCATAGTGACGAGCAACTGCTGTTGGAGGAAAATACGAGATGGGAAGCAAACCGGAGGGAGAGGAACTGAGTGGGCACGGAGGGCTACAAACCAAGACGGCCAGCAAGGTGCGGTGGATTTGCGGGGGTTTGGCGTTGGGCAGACGCCTATTTGCTCTTGACTGGTGCTCGTGCTTCTCGCTTCTCGCGGCAGCAGCAGCTGTCTATCGATTAACAAAGCAAAACTTGTGTGGGCACGCATCGCGCTTCGCAGAACCCCTTCGTTTTACTTTTGACTACTCGGACTCTTTTTTAAATGTATAGATTTAATCGATCAACGGTCATAAAGCACTGTTTCCTACCATACTCTCACATTTGCATAACTAACCTTATGTTAAAGAGGAGCACTTCGTTCAGCTTAATCGAATAAACATAGCTAGCAACGAAAAGAATACTCTCTGCCTTATTTACTTATTCGCCTAGTTGATCCGTTCCTCACACTTTTCTTGCCTGCAATTTGACATTGTGAATCGGTGCACTCTGTTTGTTTCTCCCTTTCTCTTGCGTCTCTAGTTCATAGTTTTCAAAAACATGGCGACAGTTGCTATAACTGCTGTCGATTGTTGACGTTATATTTTATACGGTATGGAAACACAAGCTGTTCCTAGTTGTACAGAACTTGCGCTCTTAATAATCACTTTATTAACGATATTTTCGTTCTGTTTCAGCCACTACGTTGTCTTAGTCGAAAAGACGGTATTTTTGTATGTTTTTTTTTTTTGAATGGGCGAAATTTTGGCTTAAGAGATGTGGATTTAATCAGTTCCTCATCGTCACATTTCTTAAAGCTTGGTTCCATTCTGCTTATGGTTAATAAAACCGCTAATGTGATGCTCATTTTTCCGCTACCCAGCGGCAGTAAGACCAACATAGAAATAGTCTTTGTCAGTTCAACCATTCAATTTGCAGTTGCTTCATTTTCTCCACTAATCGCCTACCTCATTGTTTGATGTCCAGAACAATTTGTTCTCTAGGATTTATTTTTTAGATTTGTTTCAAGTTTCTGGGTGTTTCAAAATCAACGACGTAAAACTGGTGAAAAAAGAATTTTTATTCTGGTTTCAGTTTATGTTGCAACGATTCGAACTCATTGAACTTTACAATGAATGGAATACCACGGTTACACTGTCCAATTATCCGACCTCATCAAGTCAGCTCAGGGATCACGTATTACCAGTAGCGCGCACATAGATGCTAAATTCTCAAACATGAGCGTGTCGAAAGATGAAATGAACAAGATTAGGGGGTTGCTTTTTTTGTCAGTCTAATTTTTCATTTGTGCGGCTAACAATCCTCTACGTAAGCTTCTGTCGTCGGATATGTTTTGCTCTCTTTTGAGGTGAACAGAACACAAATGTTGGGGAAAAAAACTGCGGTTGATTTTGCACCGTATATTGGTATGAAAAGGTTTTATATGTGTATTTCTCATTTTTCATACAATATCGCTATAACAGTGCAAATTATTAGGTTTTTGAGAAATATAAGGTGCGAAACGAATTTGTTGTCGATTGCTTACGCATTGTTTCATATTTCGTAAGAAAAGGTTTTTTGGTGTTGCTGACTCTCAAGAAATTTTATTTGTATAGCGATTGCTTTGGTGTACACTGAAGATTATTACATGAGTGGTAAAGTTTTTAAACTATCCACCATGGTTCGTTTATTCTCCTTTTCACAAATTATTGTGATCTTCACATAAAAATGATATGCTTTTTTTTTCTGAATTCCCTCTACAACAGTTGTCTTCTTTGTGTGCCTGTTGTCAATGATGATTTAAAGATCGTGGCGCAGTTAAGTTGAAGTGCGTGCTCACAAAAGTGCAATTTTTGAAAATACTTGATCGCTGCTGTAATCTTTAAAATGGGCCTGATAAATACCTCTGCAATTGCACCATCACTGTTTCGTTGAATGCCTGTGCGGGTGGTTAAGGAGTAGACATCCCGAAAACCGGAAGCATCGTTTTGTTTGCACAAATGTAAAGAAATTTTTTCGCATACGAATAACAGTTCCTTATGATCAATTCACGTATGTTTTCCTTTCAATGGTTGCAAAATAACGTTTTCTTGTATAGAAGTAACGTCAGTTTGTCCATTATAGTTCTCTCGCTGTCTTTCTCATCGGTTAGGCCAGACGGCAAGCCGTGCCACTAATTAACGCTGGCAAGCTATGCCGTTAATTAACACTGTAAATGCTTCTAATGCTTCCTAGGCGAGAACGTGCTTTTGCAAAAGCCCCAAAATATTGGCAAACCGTCGTTTGCTCGACGCTATGCATCGCTGACGAACACAATTATAAGCACTTGTTATCGTAGCTTACTGATGTTTTGCGGGGAGAGGTTTTTGATGAGGAATAGGACTGAAGAAAGCCGAAATATTCGAGAATAGTGAAAGACAGGTGAAAAAAATTAAAGTAATCCGTAGTGTAGAAACTTCTGAAAAAAAATTAACCAAGGCAAGCAGATCGATGTTCCTCAACGAGTGAACCTGACTTGATCCCGATTCCTTCCACAAAACATTTAGCGCGATTACGGTGGCACGATACCGATTCTCTTCGGTGAGGCATTCCTCAGTTGAGACTTGATGTCTCCGTTTACGAGCTCTTTGTCCCGCTAGATCACTCATTTTATGAACATGAGAAAAGCGCGTTGCTGCTTGCCGTTTCCATGCGCTTGCATGCAATGTGCTACTCTAAGAAAGAACATTTGATGAGCAGAAACGCGTTGTCGTTGAAGAAAATAAAAAGCAGTACATGATTCAGTGAAGAACGCATCTTTCTCAGTCATCTAACAATACGCATACTATCCCCTTACAACAGTTTCTACGTTTTTGTAATTCTCCTATAGAGAGAGCGCTTTATAGCAATTTTTATCGCCTGTTCGGCTCAACCTGCGAATCTGCGATATGGGAATGTTAACGCGTGAATTCATCATTTCTTGAAATTTCATTGTGACTTAGAAGCACTTTTGTGAGTGCTCCATATACTTAAATTAGGTGAAATTATCTTATTCATATCTGTCTTCAAAATATTTCAGCTGTGTACAATAAAAGAATATATGAAAAGCATTCCCATTTTTCATCTGTAAGGCTTTAATTCACTGCGCTATTTTGTTGAACCGTTTATGCGCTCGATTGGCACTAACGACCAAGGGAAGAAAAATGCTGCGAAACTTGTGATTGTCGAGTTTGTTCTCTTTGTGTTTGTTCTGTTACTGCTTACATGATTAAACTTTTGATAGCAAGCTCGCTGAACTGGAAGAGATATATAGATTGGCTGATCAATAAGTTATAGATTGGCTGATCACTTGGTAAATGGCTTAAGTACCTAAAACAGTGGAAAAGCATTCATCACCTCTAAGACTTGTACGCGTTCATAGTTGACACTGTTCACAATGATTGTCCGTTCTGCTGACTGCTGTATATTTTTACGGTTATCTTCGATTCCTTTTGCGGGTCGCTGCTTCAAAAGTCGGTGTTTATTTGAGGATTTACAATCGCATCATTGGAATGGCTAGAAATCTTTTCAATGCAACCACAACAACTTGAATCAGAGGCATCGTGCGCTCGGCAGGAAAATTTTTTTCTTCTTGCGTCACTCACAGCGCCATGTTAGAGACTGCTGTTGTCGTGGAACGGTGCTGCCGTATTATTTGTGCCTACTCTGTGTAGGAATTCGAAGTATCTGCTAGAAAATCCAAGTGCTGCTTGACGTCTTCTGTGAACGCTGTTTTACATAAACTACGCATTGGAGCAACAAGTGAAAATGCATGGTAGAAAGTTGATAAAATGTGCGCTTTGGCCAGTGATGGGTTTTGTGAGGTATTGATGAATGATGAAGTTGAATTCCTGGAAGCATGGTATCGGAACTGGAGTCAGGTCATGCCATGGGCTGGAGCTGCGGCCGCGAGTGGGACCAAATACTTCCGGAACTCGGGGCCGAAGCCTGAGCCAGACTCTCTCACAGCGAGGACCCCCGGTTTATTTTGAAAGCAGGAGTCTGATTTCTGTTTTTATCGGAGCTCGGACAGAGCGAAATTCCGGAGTTATACATCATTCATCTGAAGAAGCCAATGATGTCAGACGGCGCTCCAAAAGCCCAAAGAGTATATTCAAAGGTACAAGGATATCTCTTAATTCAGTGTACATTGTTGTAGATGACTTTATTCTGATTCCTTCTTATTATAACTAAAAAAGGATGGACATGGAGCACTCAGCAGTAAGCAGTAAAGTGGACCAAATAGATCGGTGTGATTCTGTTTTGTTTCGTTCATCTTTTTGCGGTCTCTCTCTTCTTTCGGTAGCAACTACAGTGCTCGCTGGTATAATTAATTCCTCACTCACACAAGGCAGTGCTCCTTCATCTTCAATTTTCAGAATGTAAATAGTGACCTTATTGGTTGACAGAAACAATTTGATGAGACCCCATCTAGAAGAAGTCGAGACTCAAGTCGCCGCAATAACAGAATGATCTCAGCGATACTTACGATGCACTTAGGTTCTCATTGATTTGTCTGTAACCATTAGATTGTGTTGTAACGATTTGTTTAACTACTTAACTCGAACCGAGTATTGTGGAAGTGAAAAATATCACCAGTTCGTCTTCAAATCCCTTTCATAGAAAAGGCATTACTGAAGTAAATTAGAGATTTATTTTAGTTGTCGAACAAACAATTTAAAAAGAAGTTATGAGGCATAATGGGCTTGTCAGAGGGTGCGCACTCACTTACTGAATACCATTTATATTGACGGTGTGACTGAACGACGATCCAGTGCTTACTGCATTTCTCTTTTTTTTTTAAAATAGAATTTGTGAAAATCTGACAATGTCTTATATGAGAATTTTCCCAAGGTTGCTTAATAATGGCGCAAAACGCTTATAAGATCTAAAATTTTGCAGTCGCTGTAATGATTGTTGCGAGCATTTATTGCTGTTTAAATGTCGTTTTAAAAGGGGCGTATTTGAAAACATCGTATCTCAACTGTTCTGATACACTATACGTCTCTGCTGTTTTAAATAGTCATTTCTGTTGTTTTTTCATCTATCTCATTTTGTAGAATAGACAGCAAGTTACTTTACATTGTGTTTTCGCCGTTTGATTTCGCTCTGTAATATATCATGTTGTTTTTCTGTTCAGAATATGATTATTTTTGGTTTGTGTCGTTGGTATCGTCGAAAAGTGCCGATCAATTGCCAGCACTTCCTTACGACTAGAATTTTCGCATTCTGTTAGTAAAACATTGTTGCGAAGTTTGTAATCTTTTGACGTGTAGGTTGTTTGCTGAATGTGTTCGTTTCAGGAATTGCTCAAAAATGCATTGAGAAAGCGGATTGTTTGTATTGCACTTCAAACTTAGTACTCTGCTTCGCTGCCATTCGATTCCTGTTCAAAGCACCTCAACATGACAACGTTCCGTAGGCAGGTTTGTTCGTTTTGGTTCTTCATTTGAACGAGTTGGCGCTGAAAAATAGAAAACGACCGTGATCAGCTGATCGTGTAGACGAAATTTAATGCTGTGACAAAGTCGAGACCTCAGTGGCAATTTTGAAGTACCTCGCGCTTTTTTTCTAGCGAACAGTGAGAGGTGACAAATTCAAAGCTCGCCTCCACTTTTCGGTTCAACTTTTGCCGCTAAGATCACAGAAGTTGTATAAAGGTGGTTTTAATCAGTATTGATGCGTGGATTGCATTCATTAGAATGCCGAAAAGTTGTTTGAAAGTTGAGTGGCGGCTGGTTTGTACATCACGCTGACAAGAACAGTAAATAAGAACGGCGATAGACGTTAACGAGATAAGCGTAGGGCTCTTTAGAAGAATAAGAACGCAGTAAAGGTTCGAATATAGGCAAATGTTCACCGGTGGCGCAGTAAGTCGAATCATTCGTGCACATTTTAAGTACATTGTAAAAAACATGAAAAATTGGTGTTTTAAAGGGTTGTACAGAATTTTTTAGTTTCTTCGATCGAGTGCCGAACTCGACGGGGAGACGATATTGGCGCATACCACCGTGTATGGTAACAAGAGGAAATTTTTCAAGCGTAAAATGCAAAGATCTGCGAGAAGAATTTGGATAAAAATGCTCCGGACACGAAATTTTCAGCGTCTTCGGCGCTGTTTTATATCTGCGCAAAATTTTATTCAAGACTTGCTTTCCCTAATTTTTTTCTACGTGCTGCACCGTTTCAGCAGTCACTGTAAGTGTGAAGTAACTGCTAACGTTACGAAGCAGCGTCGCTAACGTTACATCTGGTAGCGTTGTAGCGTTTAGCGTTTTCGCGTTTTAACCTAGCAAACTGCTCGTTCCATTGAGGAATATAAGAGCACAAGAAAATGAACGATGTGAGTAGAAGAGGAGTGTCGACTAGTATGTTATTGGAAAGGACAAATGCATACGAAATGTCACATTCGATCGTCAGATTTTATCGTCTTCGCCATATGTGCAAAATGAAGAGTCGTTACGCAACCGTACATCCCCATCACTAATTAAGGCAAAGCTATAATCGTAGCAAACGCCTAATGGGAACATACTCTTCCCATCTCCCCATTTGGCAGTCCAGTTTTTTGGCAATGATGTCCAGTTTTTTGGCAAATTTTATATTGCACCTTCTCGTTCTGATAAAACAAAATCTTCCGAAAGAGTGAAAAAGGATGCAATGTGAATTGTTTTTAAAAATGCGTTACAAAAGCGTCACGTTTGCTGAGAAAATTGCTGTAAGTAATTTATCTGACTGCTATGTTGGCCAGCATACTATGCTAAATGTTGCTTAGAGTATTCGAAGCTTATTTTGCGGTAATTTAGAAGTCGAATATTGGCCGACTTCCGTTAATGCTTTTACGTTTGAGTGGTGTCGATTAGAGAGTAATATGTAAGGTGATGTATTTGCCTGTAGATGGTAACACTGTCGGCCATAGTGCAAATAGTGTGATTGCTCACCTCTAGAGATCATCTGGCTCCCATTCATGTTTTCTTAGCCAACTGCGCACCTCAGCAATTGCTTTATACGAATCGCAACCATCCAACAGTGCTCTATTGTTCCTCTTTCGCATTGGCAACTCGCATGGTGAACCAATTCTTCTAATCTTACTTTTACAGTTTTTCAAAACGAATTTCCGCCCATTGTTCATTCTCCTCTTCAATGTCTTCACCAATTTTTTATTTGCGTGATGTGCTGTGCTGTGTTCAGTTTTGCAGTGCGGCTTTCTGCTTATATAACGTACATTTTATTTACTTTGAGGGCAGAACAAATAAATACCCAAATCCAATAACAGTGAATGTCTAAATTTGGGTATTCCTCTGCGTTCGTCTCTTTTAAATTGAAGTTTTCATTTTTTTTTCTAGAGAAAAGCGAGTGTTCGCATCTTTAATATTCGCTGACGTTCTTATAAACTGTGCTCAAAATGCCCAATCGATTGCCTTCTGATAACTTAATGAAGCAGTGTGTGGTGCTTGCTTCGTCCTTTTTGGCACTTAGCAAAGATCCATGTGCTATGTTTACAGAAGCGAAGTAGTATGGTACTTCAAGAGCAGTTCTCAAATTATTTATTTCTGACATTTTTGAACTTTTCTCTTCCCAGCGGTCAGATCGGTACCCGACGAGGATCCCTTCCCTGCCTTTCATCTTCCCGACCTTAAGTTGTCTCCTCGTATTATTGTGATTGCGAGAAGAAAGCAACAACGCAAAGCGGTTTTGATGTGCGCTCATAAATGAATTCGCTGGACGACGGGAATCGTTGAAAGACTGAATTTTTCACCGATTTCAGAGAGCAGTTTGCATTTAGCAGACAACGCGAGCTCGCAGAACATATATCGCCTTTTCATTTTCATTTCCCAATCAGCCGCACTCGGCGTCTGACGTGCGTGTTCTTTTTGATACGCCCAATGTGCGCCTAGACGATTCAGTTCGCCACTTTAGGCACCTAGATTTTGGGATGCATTGGTGTTTCAGCGTCGAAAGTTCGTATGAGGAGCAGTTAGTTATTTTCAGGGCAGTGGCGACTCTAATTACAGCCATCATGAAAGCGATTTCGATATGGATGAGGGAAACCGCGAAACGCTGAGGCGAGACGCAGAGCGCTCAGCCGCACTGCAGCTTGAAAGGGCGAAGGTAGTTTATTAAAGCAAGCCTACATTCTCTTACTGATGTCTCATCTCTTTAATGTTTAGCTGATGAGCTGAATAAGCATCGATCGCTGTAGCACGCAGTTCGCCTTTGCGACTCTTTCAGTCATTCTTAATTGTCTATGTGCTTTTTTCATAGGTTTATGCTCTGTCGTTCTTTCTATCGTGCTGGCTAGTGTTTAACATGATTGAACTTTTTGAGGTCGTAGTTACTTGCTCAAGGGACAACTTTGACGCGGTGATGCTTATACTGAGTAGTGAGGACCAAAAGCGTTGCTCAGATATGATAAAATGCTGCTAATTTGCGGAGAGAATTGTGAACTATCCGGATCTTCATCATCGCTATCCATGGCCATGCTCTGAATTGTTCTCTCCGTTGTGCAAAATCTCAATTTACAGATCCCACCACCTCCCCCACCTTCTCTCCT
>JPKZ01022854.1:793869-825111 GCA_000803305.1 Toxocara canis
CCATTCCAGAAAAAGCTTAATGTTAGCGTGTTCGCTGTTGTTAACAGAAAACTACGGTGCTGTTCACACTCAGGCAACGTACGATTTCTTCAGCGGTGTAAAAAATTCTTTGATGAAGGTTTCCTCCAGTACTGGAAGGGTTATTCAAAATTCATTACAGTAAGAGCAAATGATTGCTTAACCAAACCGAATCGATTTTGCCGTCCTGCAGCAAATGTTTAAGTTTTCGCCAGTTGATGATTGTGCGATCGTTCAGTTGACGAATACTGCAAAGAAACGCCAATGAAACTAATGAATTTGTTCTAGCATGACATCTGCAATGCCTTTTTCCGTGTCAGTGTGTGAGAGCTACCAATTGAATCAGTGGATCTAAAGCTCCTTTTATAAGGCTTGGAACTTCTAGATTTCTTAATGCTTTGGGTGAGGTTGTATAGTCAATGGAATCTTGCAGTCACGCGAAACTCATAACCGTCGCAATATTTTTTGGCAAGAGTTGTTCAGCCAGGGTCAGATCCTTTCAAGCCTTTCTAAGACGTGGAGGGATTACAGGTCGAGTGGTGTTCGTACACTGAACAGGTTGTAATTGTTGTATCAAAGTCAAAAACGAGTAAAAGCTTGCATTCGTGGTGAAATGAGAAGGAGTGTAAATCGATACTGACAGCAAGTAGGGTTTATTACTGAAGTTTAACGTTACATCCCTGATGTGCCATTCGGACAAGTCTGTCTCTGGATTTTAGTACAAGCCGGTGGCGTTCGCAGTGTGTACGAATGTCGAGTTCGATGGCTCAATTGACGACGATTCGCCAGTTCATGGTTGTGCGGTCTCCTTCAAAGTTAAAGACTTCTTACACATCAAAGAGGTGCCGCTTAAATCTTCTCAGTCCAAAAAGAACTACCGAAAGTACTGCTTAAACTTCAGCTTTTTCGCGCTAGATATTGACCACAAAGTGAGAATAATGTGGTTTCATATTTTCAAATGAAGTAGATGACCATAATGAGGCTTGGTATAAGAAAACTGCATGTTAAGTTGTTAACATCGCATCCGATTAACTTTTGCAAGCGCTTTTAACGAATACCGTATATGACAAAAACATAAATTTTCCCATGGCTGAGTGGTCGAAATTGGCAACTTCATGGAAATTTTTCATTGCGCTGTTTTTCGCATGCCATCGAAATGCTTGGAAATTCGAAGTTTTCTTTCGAATTTCGTTCCTCTTTCTTCTCTGAATCGTTTTATGCGCGTTTTTTTCAGTGATTTCTCCATTGTTAAAGCGTATCCCAGTGTTATTCTCGATTTGAGCGGTTATATGTATGGGGCATTTATTCAGGTTCGAGTTTCCACTGGTCAAGCAGCAGTACATTCCACACAGATTAATTGACCAAGTGCATAATTTTATATCAACGCAGTAACGATAGTTGCTAAAATGAGCAGCACATTTTATCCCCTTCTTCTCTTCCCCCCTCTCACCCCCTCCTTATCCTGATAAGCCCTTCTTGAACTCACTGGTCTCATAGTTCGAGGTCTGCCGAATGAGCAACGGAAGTCACCAATCTTAATTCATAAGGGAGAGGGGGAAGATGGTTCCTTATCACATCGAAGGGAAGTGTTTTAGGGTTGTGCTCCTCTTTCAGTATGGCCAAAATTTTTTAAAATTTTACTGAGTGGCTTGTACTTGTGCAGCAGGATGTAGAAATTACAAGTGCAAGTAAATTAGATGTGGAATTCTCTTTTTTCGGCTAAATTTCTATTTTCCCTGGTACCCGAATTTTTTCCACATTTGTCCATCCAGACCTATAAGCGTACTTCCGCAATTTTAGGTTAGGCGGTGGGCTCGTCTATGAAGAAATCCTTTGCATACAGGAGGAAGATTTGGCTAGAGTGTGTAGGTAGCTCAGCCTGCGTTGCAGAAGGATGTGTGCCATTTTATTTTTAAAGATACGAAGTATTTCGCTTTCTGATTTTGCGTTTACGGATGGTCTTTAGAGTAAACGGGGAGAGGTTACAGGTAGTGGCAAGGTGTGAGGAAGCTTTTTGTTAGGAAGGGAACAGCTTCTGTATGAAAGAGAGAAAATGGTTCCCACCTCCTCTTCATCCGTTTTTCGTTTTCTTGTAAAAGAAGTGGGAAGAGGTGCTCAGTCGAAGAATGAAATCACACCAGTCTCCTTCGCCGCGAATATCAACAAATCGATGTCAGCTGAATCATATGTCAGCACATTCTTTAAAAATACCCGTCGACATACGCTTTTCTACCTCTTCCTAACATCTCATCCCCTCCCCCCTTCTCGCTCTTGAAAGCCATGAGCTTTGTAACATCTGGAGGGCTTCATTCGAGGCAACTCGGTATGGTCTTGTTTTAAACCTTCTCCCCCACTTCACCCTAAAACAGTGAACGTGTTTTCGTAATGCTGTCATAATTGCGCAACTCCTTATGTATATGTTACGAGCATATTTGGTGCTGTTTTTGGTACTGATGTACGAGTGCAACACTCGGTCTACTTAAAACAATCGATCTGAGTCTAAGTTGTTTAAAAAACTTTGCTTTCAGAAGTATAACAACGACTGGTGGATCGGTCGACTTGTGAAAGAGGGCCATGACCTCGGGTTCATTCCTTCTCCAGTCAAGCTCGAAAACATCAGGCAGCAGACAGCGAAAGGATCCAAATTGTATGTGCTAGTAAGCAGTGATGCATGTAAACATTTCATTCTTCGGTTAGCAGTCTTAGTGCACAAAGGCTTCTCCACTATTGCCAAAATGAAATTTTCCATTCCATCACAGTCCGCAACGTGCTATACTCAAAAATTTATATTCTGTACCTTCGCTGTCGTAATTTAGACTCGATGTACGAAACCTTTTAATGACCATAGCTCTAGAAGATGGGAAGTTTTTCATTTTAATTTTGGTTAATTGCATCGACGAATCCAGTTTATTATACTGGCTCGAGGTCAACTCGTTTTTCAGTAAGCAATCATCAAGTGCAACAAATCTTGGTGCTTTGGACGATATGATGCCAAGAAGCGGTTCGAGGGGATCTACGCCACCCACTCCAGGTAGGCAATGATTTCTTTTCGAGCAGTTGTCGAGTAGCCTTCATGAACTAGGTTTTCCGTAGAATTTAGAAAATTTTTTCCTTCCTTTTTTTCAATTGTTTCACCTTTTTCTTCTTAATTAGCGAGACTTTTCTTTCCAGAGTATGTTCGCTTGTGATGAAAGGCTTTCAACAGGCGGTGCTGATATATTGAGGTTAAAACTATAAGTCAACTTATGGATAAAAGCCCATAATTCGATAGCCGTAAAGATTCCGATATTCTAGTTCCTTCAATAACATGAAAACTCTCTCATCAAATTTGTACTTCGGCATATGATCCTAAAACGGAACTAGAGGACCCGTGCTGTGCCATTTGTGATTTGTTCAAAAAAAATTGTATTAAGGCGGTGAGCTCGACGAAGAAGAATACGGGCATGGGAGGAAAATCACTGATCTGGTGACGACGCCGCCACCCATGAAAGAAAAGAAAAAACTTATGTTTAAAAAGGTTCATCTTTCTCCCCATTTTCTATGAGCGCTGTGAACAGACATGTGTGAAGAATTTTCGAATGTTCAACGCTAAAGTTTGAGGTGTTTGCCGGCTTAGAATGATGAGAGACCAGAAAGAACTCTTCATACATTAAAACAAAATTTTGCTCATGGAACAGTTCAACGTAAATCATTAATTTTTCCTTCGCTCTCCAACTGTTCATTTTTATGTTTTGCTGACTTGCGTTTACAGATTATCTTGATGTTCCAGTTTATTACTGTGTGGGGAATGAAGCTATGAGCTCGAAACGATCTCATAGCTTCATACTTTTTCTTATTCTGCCGTTTAAGCTTAAACAATTATAATTTTCAGTTTTAAAAAATTTCAGTTGCCAAGAGAAATTACAATGAAATCAATCGCGTCGAATAATGTATGCAGCAACAGCTAAATTTAAAGTCTGAGTTCATCGGTGCGTCAGCGCTGTCGAGCAATAGTTTTTGTTATTTTGGGTTCCACGTACGTTTTTATCAAAGAACATATTTTGAAGTTGCCTTTTTTTCGCCTCTGGTGAAAACTGCCATGCAGCATGAAGGAATGTGACATTAAAGAGTGGAATTTGAGCAAGAAAACGTGCCGCCATATGACGTTGTGCCTTCCATGCGACCAGTGGTGATCGTTGGTCCGTCCCTTAAAGGATATGATGTGACCGATATGATGCAGAAAGCAGTTTTCGATTATCTCAAGCACCGCTTCGAGGGAAGGTATACTCCATTCGTTATCATTACGACACTAGTGCGCGATGGAGAGTGCACGCAAAAACAGCTGGTGCAATGTCCTCAACTAATTTTGTTTGTACGCAGTTCCGATCGGAACAGCAGTTGTGAAACTTCTTTTGTATCGCCAGTTTACTGAATGGTCACATTTTGCCTTTCTTTTGTGGTGAAGTCGAAACTGTACTTTTGTAGAATGTTGGCTAAAAAGTCCAGAAATGTTTTCAGACCTTCATGTAGTTCAGCAGCAAACTGCCATCCTGCACTTTTGCAGAATAATTATAACGAGGGTCACTGCGGATATCTCATTGGCCAAAAGGACTCTTCTAAACAATCCTTCGAAAAGAGCAACAATGGAACGAGCCAACTCGAGGACGAGCAACAGCCTCGGTAAAAGTTAACTTGCCAGTCAGTTCGGACAGTGTTTTCAGGATCACGATCTTATTTTGCGGATTACTTGTTCCATCAATTACTGCGCTTTTGTTAAAAGTTGAACACAATAGATATCCCATAATTTAGTAATATCTGCGTGTTCTGATCGTTCTATAAATTTCCAAGCAAGAAGTGAAAGACGTTCACACGAACGGCTGGAATAGTTGAAGTTAAAGTAAATGAAGTTTGCTTTTAGCTGAGATCCAAAGTGAGGTCGAGAGAATCTTTGAGTTGGCGCGTTCCATGCAGCTTGTCGTACTCGACTGTGACACTATTAATCATCCATCTCAATTGGCCAAAACTTCGCTTGCTCCCATACACGTGTATATAAAAATTAGCTCTCCTAAGGTAAGCAGCCGTTTGTTATCTGTTGCATTCTTTTGTGTAGCGAATTTTTAAATCCGGCACAGCCAACTGGTTATATGGGAATCTTCATTTTTGTCGCCTTGATAATGGCACGGGCGCGCAACCGTTAGTGGCGATCCCATTTCCCCATTTTTTCATTTATGCGTCGTTTTGCTTTGTAACGTTGAGCGAAAGGGAGGCAGTCTCTTTGCCCGCTTGTTACTCGTTTCAAATTTCATTTGGAAAAGATCAGAGCTGAACTCTTGAACTGAAATGGGAAAATCCGTATGGCGAAACGAGCGACGTCCAGACATAAAAACATTTTCTACGCGGTTGGCAAGAGATTGGCTGTTCGCGGTCATAGTTAAGACATTTAATTTGTTGCAAAATAAAACTAAGAACACCTAAATATGCTCACAATCTTTTCTGCTCTTCAAGCTGCTTCGCTTTCAAAATACTCGAATTCGTTTTCCAGAAAGTTTGTCTCGTTTTTTGCATTATACGAAACCCAACGTCATACATGAGCCGAAATTTGGGTCCGGAGAATCGGAATTGGACGGAGTTTTTCCTTTGATTTACCTTCATCTCCAAGTTATTTCTCTTCTGTCACAGCTTATCCAGATATTAATAAGTTCTAGCAGGATTTTGTTTCGTAGGTCTCGTAAGGCCGTCGACTATTCGTGCCACATTTCTTCACGAAGGCTGTTCTGTTATGCATGCTAAGGATTGAGTAGGTAGCGACATAGGTATACATGCATACGTACTACAGACATCAGTGCATAAAAACGAAGAGAGGAAGAGAGAGGGGGGTGGAATAAAGTGACGGGTGGATGAAACCAGTGAAATTTTTGGAAGGTAATAGAAAGTGTTCTTTTTTTGGCATAAATGAAGCAGTTTGCTTTGAGAAATTCAGTTGACAAGAGGATTCTGAGGTAAAGTGATCGTCTCTTTGAGGTGCTTCAAAGGCTGATCAAGTCGAGGAACAAGTCGCAGACGAGGAACATGAATGTCCAAATGGTCGCTGCTGAAAAACTCGCTCAATGTCCTCCCGTTTGTTTTTGCATCGCTTTCTTGTATTTCGCATCTTGTTTGGAAGATTTCGAAATCCAACGATTTCCCAGTGATTTGTAAGTTCAGCCAAATAAACATCATCTACTGAATTAGCAGCGTTAACTTACTCAGGTGAATTCACGTCATTCAGGTCAGTTCTTCATTTTCATTTCGGTATTATGTCGATCTTTTAGTTGTCAACACATTAGATGCTAGTCCCATTTTCTGTTGGTTCTTTCATCGCATAAGGCGAACTCGTCGTCCATTACGTTTACCGGTTTCCATGGTTTTGCTCTAGATGCAGATAAAAGTTGTAACTTATCGATAAAGCATTCGAGTTGCTTTTCATAAACTAGGTTTGTCGTTACAAGTTATCCGTCGTCTTCTCGCAATAACTTGAATTCATTATCGCCTTTACCAGCCATGGCTGTTGGCTGGTTTCGCTTTCGCGTCGTATTGTCGTTGTTAGGTAGTCGTTATGAAATTTCGGCAAAACGTTTAGTCATCCGTATACATATTCCTACACCAGTTCAGTGGAAATTTTCGATGAAAAGGCTTTTTATTATATATTCCGTAAAAGAGTTGCTTTAGGAAATGTTCGATGTTTTGCTGGATGAGAACCAACTGGAAGATGCATGTGAACATCTGGCTGACTACCTGGAGTCCTACTGGCGAGCCACGCATCCACCTGTCAAATCTCCGCCAAGAATCAAACGGAATCCTATGGAGAATCGAGGACCGTCGACGCTATTTACGCCGGCACAGATGATGCAAGGTGCGTTCAATGGTTACTCTAAAAGTTACATTTACCCCAAAAAATTGTTTTATTCTATGAGTACGGCATGATTACTGCGTTCTTCGCATTCTTCTGATAAAGCACAAGAGCGCGATGACACGTTCGAAATCGCGCGTTCGTCTTCGGATTTCACCATTCATAACCGTTGGTCGATCTGTGCCACTGCTGTGGTTGACATCTCGGCCGTCTTCAATCTTTCGCTTGCCCTTCGCCTCTATTATTCCAGTGCTCAGCACAAAACTTTAGCAAGTGGCAGTAATATTAGTGTAGTAATGGTGCGTACCACACTTATCATTAGTGAGGAGTCGTTAAATTTTATATGCACGTCAAAATATGATCGTCGAGTGCAGAATAATTCGTCTGTATATGCCATCAAAGCGTACAATATTGGTATATGCATTTCTAATGGCACATTTATGCATTTATGCTACAGCACACACATTATTTGCCACATTTTTAGCGACCGAATTCATATATTGCTTCACTGAAATAGCTGCACCTGGGAAGCTCAGATATGACCCCAATTGCTTTGGTACTTCATTTTGGAGATATGCATATCTAAATTTTTGACCGACCACACTCCACATTCTTTTCTTGTTACGCTTCTAGCAGCAGTCTGCTTGACTGTCGTAAGTGATATTCCTACAAAAGCGTTTCGAATTCTTTGCTAAATATAAGGTAGGAAAAACCTGAACTCTTTGGAGGAGGCGGATTTATCTGAATCGGCTTAAAATGAAGATGCCAAAAATTGGTTTGTTACTGCTGTGCGCTAAATCGGTGATAAACATTTTAAACTTGGGTACCAATGTATCTTTCGTATAGCCTCGCAATTTGTAGTCGCTGCTGTTTGAGGTGCGCCATAGAAATAGCAAGTAGGATTTTGGTACTGAGCAAATGGTATTGGTGGGAGCAGTAACTGAATAGTAAATGAAGCTAGCTACTACTAACGGTAATTTCTGCCTGTGTAACAATTAAATACTAGAAATAGCAACTGTACTCTACTTTCATGATGGAGCTTTTAACAAGTGCAAAACCATGACAGTGCGTTTTTAAAGGGAAGTTGCCAAGACAAATTCAGAAACATGACGGCGAAAGAACCTATCCGTTGATGGAACAACGTGAAGTTTAACAGGGGTTTTTTCTCAGGAATGAGTCCAGGACAAGTACCAAATGCAAATATACCGATGGGAGCGGGTAATGTAGGAATGCAAAATCCGAGGAGCTCTTCACAACGTGTGCCGACGATCAATCTTCCTCCGGTGAGCCATTAATGTGCTTGTCATCACAATTTCAGCAGCCAAAATTTGTGGTTTTCTTGCACCGTTAGGTCTTATTTGCTTTCTTGTACTTCTTGTTGAACTTCACTTGTTTCTAAAGATCGAAATACGGGTCGAAAAAAATCCAGCTGTGTTATCTTTGCTGCGGGTAACCTGTACGATATCATATGGGCAAGGGGGTGTAATGCAAAATGACGTCGTCCCGCCATCGTCACTGTTTGTTGTACGCTGCAAAAGAAACTATTCGTGCGTTGGTGCTAATAGAATGCTTTACGTTTACGCGAATTGTACATTTACAGAGAACGGACGTGTGCATTTTTTTAAAAAAACGTCTAAAGTTTTTGCTTGATGTCAGGTCCTTATGAAATAATTATACGATTATTACGAATTGTAGGATGTTTTCAGAACGGATGCCTTTTTTTCGCTTATGTTGGATGGATTTGTGCGTACGTGTGCGTGTGCGCGTGCGTGAGCGTGTGTGTGTGTGGTGTGTGTGTGTGTGCGTGTGCGTGCGTGTGTGTGTGTGTGATGTGTATGTGTGTGGTGTGTACGTGTCTTTTCTGCGCTTTTCGCAGCTGTGAAGGAACAATGTACGACCGCTATTTGTGTAGGTATATATGTGTATGCGTTTGTTGTTTGTCTGCCTGTGGGTGGTTTCAATTCATGAGCCGAAAAAGCTATCGAGGGAAACCTTACATGCGTGGTGTACTTGGCATCTTAAGGTCCCCCGGACAATTTGCAAACGGTTCAAGGGAGGGATTGCTGTATAAGTTGTGGTACCTAAAGAATATCTAGGCAGGAAAGGTAGGTCAGGGGAATAGTTGCTCTCGTATTCAATTGCTGGCATCAAGCCTATCGTAACAGTCATGGCACATTTCCCAAGTACTCTTGAATTTGATTTTGAAAATGCGTTACGAATTATCATATCAGTGGAATTCTGAACGAGAAAAATGCAGTTGGTTTGCTTATAAAGCTTTACAAAACAAACTGGTCGAGTATGGAGCGACAGCAGGAAGCACTTTGAGATGTGTTGATGCATGGTTAAGTCAGCGTATAAGGAATGAAGCCTTTCAGCCTTCGAATGCGAGTTCCTCGTCGCTGTACGGTGTGCAGGCAAACGCATCCCAGTACGATGAGGGCTTACAACCACAGGCTGGAGCAGCTCGTATAGGTGTGACTTCACTGGCACCCCCTGGCGCACAGCGCCAAATGGTGTATCGAGGCGATCAGCACGGCTTTGATGAGTACGATGAGGAAGACTTCCATCCCAACGGAGCTCTTCCCTATGAAACGCGGGCTGGATATCGGTACTAAGAGGTTATTTGCGTATGTGACGGGCACACATACACGCATGTATAGATAGACGCATTAAGTAAGAGCAACGAAAAGAAAACAGCGACTTCCAATGGCTCCATTTGTGGAAACCAAATCAACTTTACGCTGTGACGTCTTGGTTTGCTATTTTTGATTGAAAACGAAAACATTATTTATGGTTGAGAAACAATTTGTGAATATTTCTGCAAACAGTATTTATATTAAAGTGGACAAGATTCGTTGAGCAGGTTATTGCAGTAACGTAGATGATGAGTTTGGATCCATATTTTCATTGATTGTATTGAGAGAGATAATCACATGCCACTCACTATCGTTGCAATTTTCGCCAATATCCATTTCTCTTTGTTGAAGCAGCGGTGCCGATATCTGCTTAATGGAACAGTTCCAACGAGGAAGGTGGCTCTGCAAAATTGTCTGATTACGACTTTTCTGTTAGAGGCAATCTTTCAGCATGTTACATGGTAGAAATCTGTTAAGGGCTTGGTATTGGATATTCGAAATGAATGAAAAAGATTTACAAGCTGAAGTCAAAGCAAGTTTTGTTTTGTTTTTGCTTGTCCATTCTGTGCGCATTGTCCGGAACACGATTCACCGTTGCTGTTTTGTTGTTACGGAACATTCGTGTGATCATTTTATTGGAAGGAGGACTCAAAACCGATGAAGGTTGTTCTGTCAAAGTTGTATGTGTGCTCCATGCTCGAAAACCACATAGACATGAAACAATTGTGTTCGATGCGTATATGCCAAATCTTTGTTAATTTTTGATTTACTGCATATCTTCTCGACAATACCTTTAATCCCATGACAGAATGTCGACCCAAGCCGTTTATCAATTCTGTACATACGACGACTTTTAAACTTAAAGGCTTCTCGATCGACGTTCCTATTTATTTCAAATCGCCATAAAGCCTAGGTATACTCGTTAATTGATGGTACTGTTAACTCAACTTTCCACAAAAAATCTTTTCGGCATTCATTAACTAAAACTTTGGCGCGTTGATACATTAAGCCTTGTAGTGCCAATTTTGCAACAATGATCTCTCGTTTAGAAGTGGTGATACGTGCAGATGTGAAAATAAAAGAAGCTTCTTTGCTTTTTGTTACGTTAAAATTTTACTAATCGTGCAATTTCCTCCCCATGATTCCCCATGCAATTGCCTGCCATCGGCTGCGTATTGTTTGCATCATTCGGCGCCCACTTCCGTGGCAGTTCTCTTGTGGAGTCTCAAAGGGACCGTTTAAATGTGAACTATGAAAATTCGATAGTCACTGTATCGAAACGAACGTGTCTGCATTCGCTGAATTATTTAAATAGAGAGCCAAGTACAGTATTCACGACTGTGCGCATTTGATGGAAATTTGTGGCAAGCATGTTTTCCAAAGTTTTTTCCATTTCTTTTCGCTATTCTTTTCAATTTTGTTAATTGTCTCGTAGCTCATATTGTTAGAATCACCTTAAACTGCTACCAGTGAGCACTGCGGTTCAAGTTCAGTTTTTATTACCTTTCGTAGAATTCATAGTTTCCAAAAAGGGAAGGGATATAAATGATAAAAAAAGAAGTATTTATGGGACGACACTGGAAAATATTATTGTTGAGATAAAAGCTGGAGAAAAACGAGAACAGAATGATGCGAGAAAATGGAACACTTGCAAACAATGGGATACATATAAGGGTCAGAACATAACCGTTGACGTCGTGATATATGGAGGGGCTGTTTTGATGGAACTGTCACTAATTACTCTACACGCCTGAAAGCTTTAGGTCAAGCCATAATGACTTGTTGAGATGTAGTGAAACTTACGACGTAATCGAATATGATGACGGACGTTGTCGGAGTTGATGGATTAGTTGCGTAGACACGAGAACTGAGGTGGATGTGTTGCGTGTGGTATTCTGCAGCAAACTTCATCTATGTTTCTAAAGATGTACTTGTCGATGCTCGAAATAAGCAAAGCGCGTAACATTCATTGCTCGTCTGAATCATTGGTATTGCATGTAGAACTTCACTTGTAGATGCATACCTTAACCATTAATGATAGAAATGCTCCGAATCTTTATCGCAAAATAAAAATTATCGAATTTTTGGGGATTTCTTTTCGCGAAATCAGTCCAGCAAAACTACGAATTCATACGATCAAACAAATTCATTGCGAAGCAAGAGCTTCCCGATTTAATAAGTTTTACTCTACTGTGAAGACCCCGTTTCCTAAAGGAAAACGATTCTTGGACTTTTTGTTCCCAGATTTTCCTCAAGGAACCCTCGCTGTCCCTCTTCTGCCTCAGTAGAACACCCTCCCAATCGAAAATTACGCTCTTCAACAGATACTTTAATGATTCTGGTTATGATTTTCACTCATACTCGTTGTCAGTCTTGTGCGCCACTACAAGTTTTAAGTGCTGAATGGTGAAGTAGAAAATCCATTCGAATTTGCGCCTCTTTAGGTGACATAGGAGCACTCTGTGATACTGCAAGTTTGCATTCGAGGCAAACACCAGTTGCGGTGCATCGCTATCACACCATACGAGTTATGAAATCGATGCGCAATTTTAACTGAACGCCACTAAGTAAGTAAGCCCCAACAAATTAGTGACGTATATAGCTATACTCCCTTTACTAAAGAGCCTCATTCCTGGTTGCGCCGATCGCGAACCTTGACCTTGACATCACCTCAATAGCTCGCCCGTCGATGACATAGGGCTTTTTATTCTTCGTCAATCATTTGCCTACCTATTTCCGCATAAATTCTCTACATAATTTCACATGCCTCTAATGGTTGCGTCGAACAATGAAAGGCACCGAGAAACGCAATTCCTCATCTATCGTAACGTTTGGTCACAATTTTTGGCATGTGAGAACGCCCAATATTATTCAACTGAAAAGACAATCGCTTACTGAGAAAATAAATTCTATTCCACTCTATATTTAACAAGGGACGATCACCATACATATTCCGAGGGATGCAAGTAAATCATTGTACGAAGGTCTTTTCTCTCTCTGAACAATTATTATGTGTACTCGCATAGGAAACCACACTTAATGCCAACCTTTTGTTAAAGATCGAGCAGCTTTTGACGTGTTATCCGATCTATCCCATACTTTCTTCATTACTCCATTGCATCATTTTTAGCGACCAATAACGTAACCAAATTGAGAAGTGCAGGGGGAGAGGAATCAATCGCAACCTTTTTCTTCCTTCCAAAATTGTCACCTAAATTTTCTTCCATGAACATTTCTGCTAGAAAATTTTTACGGCATAATTGCTTGGCGATAGCTCACGAGAAGTTTCTTGGTAAACTTAACTTTTCTCATCCCACGAACAAATGAGGATTGAATGAAAAACTTGGTTAAGAGCTGACTCCCTGGGTAGCCAAAGAACGGGGAAAGAGTCAGTTGCTCCGATTCAGTCCTCCCTACTTAGTTGTAACTGACTCCTATAGTAACAGTAGCACTAGCGGTAGTAGCCATTACAGTAGCAGTATTAAAAATAGTGGTAGTAGGAGTAGCAGTAGTAAGTAGTAGCAGCAGTAGTAATTGTTGTTGTTGTTGTTGCTGCTGTTGACAAACATCGGCTGCACAATGATGAGCATACTTTTATTGTAGATTTTGGTACCTTTTAATCATGAGGATGCAAACCACATGGTGATCACGCAGTCACATTTTTATACTTTGAGCTGTACAAGTATAGAACATCATGCATGTACAGCTTACGAAGAAGGTGTTTGTCGACAAAAACGACTGCAAACATATAAAGCGAACTATCACCATGCGCCTTATACGTCATGGATCTCTGCATAACTTTCCACATATCTCAGGCAGGGAAGGACGTCACGCAAGTCGACTTGCGGGGGGACAGGTGTGGAAGACGAATGGAGGAGTGGTTTAGCGTGTTCGTAGCAATGTCACTACCAATGGATTTCAACCCAATCGGCTCCGTTCGTCAGTCTAAAATAACTGGTGACCGGTGCCCACCCTTAGATACTTTGGTGCCTCTCAGTCACGCGATTCGATCGAAAAGAAAAAAAATTTAATCAACCTTCCCGTTTATCTTATCTGGTATTACCTGATTTGCTCTAAAATCCGAGAAATCGGCATACTTTTCTCCATAGTACTCTTTACCTTATAATGCTTCATTAAAGATATTCGCTTCACCAACCCCCCTTCCTCCATCTTCTTCCCATTCGTCTCTGTGGATACAGAAAAATTTCATCCTCTATACCGGCGGCTGGAAATTTTGTATTTTCATCTAGAACTACTGTGCTTAAAATAATGGGGCTTTCTTTATAATCGGTGCCAACCCGAAGATGTTTATAGTGCCGTTATCTTATCTCATCACCTCAGCTATATTCCAGTGATGCCGCATAATTTTTGCCTGCATTAACTTTATATGCTACTTCCATGCGAATTTACCAAACTCATGATTAAAAATATTTCCTCACCCAGGAAATCTTTTCACTTAACACTGGTGTAAGTTTAATTTTTCAGCAAGCCTGCACCTGTCTGCGCTTCCTTCCTCCCATAAACTGATGAATGTGGGATATAAGCCATTGAAGCGCGATAAAAATTGGGCACTGTGATCATGTAGTAATGTTTAGAAGCATTCAACGAGGTTGCAGTTCGAGAGTTAAACTTGATGCAAGTCCTAAAGGCCGCAGCCATAAATGGGTCAGCCATTCCCCTCCCTTTTTCTCTCTTTCTCTTCTCCTCTCCCCCATGTGCACAAGAACATACCTTCCAGCTAGGACAGAGATGACAGTTTCGCGCTGAAGTAGAAATGAAATAAGTTCATCGGTGAAGGAAAAAGAAAGCAAAAGTTTAGAGGGGGTATTATCAGGAAAGAATTTAGAGCAAAATGTCTGTTGCATAATCACCCACACAGAAAAGCAACCGATTTTGGAAAAGTAGCGAAGAGGACTGGCAGTTGAGCGGTGCGAGGTGATGTACCCATGTATAAAATGCCGCAAAAGTCACGCTATACATTTCAGGTTAAGAACTGAGATGCTTTTTTAATTTGTTGCAGCTCGAAATCATCTCCTTTGTAAGGTAAGACTAGAAAACTGTCAAAATAGCTAAGACATTAGATGATTATTGTTAATCATGCATACACAGTTCAAAGAATGAAGCCCGAGCGCTAACCTCGCTATTTTCAGATACCATGGAAAAGTTCGGAAAGCGTTCATCGAAAAGGCATCCATGGAGTCCAAGCACGGAGGGAAATAAAAAAATGCCCCTAAATCAATTTCGAAAGAATCCACAAACATTATCAACGAAAGCCATCTGCACAGAGATGGTGTTAGCAGTCAGAATACCTGATATCTCACATTTAATGTCGAAGCTCCTCATGTGTCACCGAAAATGGGGCGAAGACGAACCAAAATTTGAATTCAGAAATGGTTCTGCACCTTATCGGAATATTCATTTGTCTGTGCTCCTTGTTCCGTCATAGCTTCGTTCCCTAAACCATAAAAATCAATTCAGGTGCGAAAACATCTCTGCAAGAAGGCTACAAACATACAGCACCTAGAATACGCAAAAGCGTGGCGGACAACCTTCAGCTCGACATAAACATGTACACTTTCACTGCCAAAATAAACGACTGGAAAAGACGAAATATTTTCTCAACTCTCATAGTTCATAATTGTGATTCCAATTTCCTTACAAAGTCACATCGTTTTCCGCAGTTAACGATGACAACTCAATGTAATCGAATTTCTTAATCAGAACACTTGCTCTTAAATTCTACTTCATCAGCATGCTACTAAACCTTTCCGAAATCACTACACTCAACTGGTGTATCGAATCCAAGCCGAACGAAGCAGTTCCACACGCTTGGTTTAGAAATAAACCTGCAAAGTTCTACTTGACCTTTTTTTTCAGTGGAGGGAAGACTTTTCCGATCAAATACCGATAAATAATTAGCGAATCTATGCCTTCCATAAATAAATTCTCACTACTTTTCCCAAAAATCCTTATTTCTGCAGCATTAACTTGCAATCATTAGTACGGTAATGCTTTGCCGTCCCAGCGCTTAACGACGACAATCTGCACGTGTTTCATATCTCCTTATAGTTTCTATTGTATGAATTTCTAACATTAAGATAATTCCTGTTCAAATCCACTCTCCTTTATCAATATCTTAAACACGGTTAGTTTAACTCTGAGCCTCCTCTTTTTTCATTCTCATGATGTTTCCTTATTTTCGAAATTTTCGGATCTCAGCAATGTCACTGCCATATTCTGAAGTAAATGAATTCCAGGGTAACTTTGCGAGTAAGAACAAACAGCAGCTAATTCATGTACTCGATATATTTTTTATAATGGGATTTACTGGCACGGGATATAGCCTTTCAGCCCACAAAAGGAACCGTTAATTTGAGTACACAGTGAACTCGAGCGGAGCAAGCTTCCCGTGCAAAATTATAAAAACAACAAATGAACATGCTTACAGCAAAAATAAGCGATATCATAAAATAGTAATTAAACATGCGTACACTAAAAATAACCTATGTCACGAAACAATAAATGAACATGTGAACAGAACGAAACGATAGAAACGATATCGCAAAAAACCTCCGAAACTATTTCATTTTCTCGACAAGTCTAGCGAAAGTTTGGGCTTTACGTACGTCGTATAACAAACGAGAAACTTGAGGATCAAAAATTACCAGGTCCTTGGATGACTGATTAGTTTTTTTTTTTTGAAAAATCGTACTTATCCCTTTTGGATAACCACGTGGGAAAGCCTACTATATTCCAAGGGTCATACAGTGTGCGTCCTGATGGGTGTAGCTTAGCCATGAGGGGTTTTTCCTCCAAAATTCAACAGATGGAAAACTTGGGACAGCGGAAAGAAATCCAGAACTTACGTATTGTAGAATTTACTATGAAATGAGCATGTTCAATTCTGAAACTTATGTGGGCACCTTCAAGCAGACCATTTGCAGACGGCTAGCAAAAGGGCAGTACAGCGAACAACGCAATATTGGACCACACATGAAGAATCTTCCCACCACTGATTTATGGCCGAAAGACCTTGGATTTCAAAGCAGCGGTAAGAGCGACCAGCATTTCGAACGAATTTATTCGCTTGGAGAAACAAACCTCACTGACTCAGATTACCACCGCTGCGCGTTGGCCAACAGTCGTTGCTGTCGTTGGCGCACAGTTCGCCACAGCGGTGAACGATTAAATTTACATCGACTAAAATTTTGGAGAACCTCTTCCGCCTGGGGGCTTGCCCCTCATAATGAGCAACCCATCTCCATTCTAAAAGTAAAAATTTGAAATGCACATTCCATAAGCAACCCTTCTTTTACAATCTCTTGCTATCAGCCAATTTTAAACGCTACGGAACGAAAACAGCCTTTTCCAACTTTACCCTTTCCAACTATCCCCGATCTCATCATTCTCACTGACTCAGATTACCACCGCTGCGCGTTGGCCAATAGTCGTTGCTGTCGTTGGCGCACAGTTCGCCACAACGGTGAACGATTAAATTTACATCGACTAAAATTTTTGAGCAACCCATCTCCATTCTAAAAGTAAAAATTTGAAATGCACATTCCATAAGCAACCCTTCTTTTACAATCTCTTGCTATCAGCCAATTTTAAACGCTATGGAACGAAAACAGCCTTTTCCAACTTTACCCTTTCCAACTATCCCCGATCTCATCATCATTTATATTTGCTCACATTTTCCAACAGTCATGATTGTAGATCAGAGTAAACGATAAATTAAAACAAAGAATGAATCAACGACAAAAGAGAAATGAACGAATACACAGGCCAGTCGACGAATACACATAGGTCGACGGTTCAAAAAAAGCATTAATTGAGGGCTAGTGATCATTATTAATTGGTAAATGAAATGTTCTGTCTGCCCAATTCAAGTAACGTACGTCATCAGTTAGAAAACGACCGAAAAAAATGTTTCAACCATTATATGTCGAGATTTTCCGCCCAAAATATTTTTAAAAAATTCGCTCATTAATAAATTGTCATCTTCTACCATTTGCTGTCGCCAATATTTTTCCCTTATCTTCTCCACTCGATGACGACCTATGCAATATCTTGCTTGTACAACAGTTAAAGGAATACAAATCGACAAAAACAATGCAATTAAAATAAAAGAAATAATTTTAAAAACTATCAATAAAAAATGATGTTTGAATGATTGTGGGAAAACAGGAAATAAGGAGTGTATGTTTGAAATATACATCCAAATGTAATACAAAACCTTATCAATACTGAATATAAGTGTAACAAGCCAGAAAAAGTGTGTTAAACAGCTCCACTCCTACCATGCGTGCTCTGCAGATTTAAAAAAGTTTTTTTTCCATAAACTTTGATGGGCTGTTTCGCAGTTTCAGAGTTTTGAAGCAAATTTATCGATGAGAATACAATCATTTCACCGATAATAAACTGCGCATTACCAAAATAACGACGAAGTACGGTAAAAATGAATTCAAGAGGAAATACGAAAAACAAGACGCAAATAAAACAATGCCGACAGAAGAAGCAGTCGAAATCAACGATACCACTGAATATGGAGAGTGAAACACTGCGTGTGATTTAGTGCCGACATTAGCAGTAGCTGGTAATCTCCAGAAAACACCCTCATTTATTTTATGTAATCAGAAGACGACTACACAAAGACAAAAGTTCGCTCAATGAGAAACGGAAAAGGAAGCATGCAATCGTAAAATAACACGCGTTTTGCCATTTATGTGATCGTCAATCGTTCCGAAAGGTGGCAAAAACGATGTGGCCAATCCGTTCCGATTACGACTGTACGTGCTTTCTGCACCCTTCGGCTCAGCCTGTGATCGACCCTTCGGCTCAGCCTGTGATCGACTTATGCCGTCGCCTTTTTTATTATGCAGCGATCAGAAACCTCACTAACGTCATTAAAGTAAATGCAGCAAAAGGCACTACAATAGAACGAAAATTTTAAAAAAATAAACAAGTAAGAAAAAGACACTTATGTGCTTAACAAGGACGACATTTCTTCATCACCGCAATAGAATGGACTGTAGGGACATCCGATGAATTCGTCCGCAATACGACCCGCCTCACGTAAACCCGACAGAAAAGCGCCATGGACCTGCATTAAGTCGCCTGTTACATTCTACATCCCTCCAAAATTTCAAGCAGAAACACTACTGTAAAGCTCGATTATTTGGAGTTGAGACTGCATTGCTTCTCACCCTATGAGCATAACGCTAAAGCAAATGTTAAACATGACACTACGGTTTAAGCAACTTTTACTAATATTACTGGCGCCTCAAAGTGCGGCTTAACGAAGCGCCCATTCACAGAACCGTTTGCCTTTTAAAAACTAAAGGATATTATCAATCCGCTATGAAACTGATAAGCAGCTTACACTTTAGGCTGCAATTACAACTGAAGCTAGAACTGAAAGAATTGGAAAAGTGAGATTCTTTGTTGACGGCGAAAAATTTTTATAACATTTCAGTTGGGGCCAAATTAAAGCCTCACTGATACGCAAAACAACTTTTTAAGTGAGATAAAATTTCAAGCTTGCTTGTTTACTTTTAAACCCACCCCTGTTGTTACACGTTGAACTTTGTTAAGCAAATGGTATGCTGGCTCACTGCAAGCAAAGCCAATTATAGATAAAAGTTAATCAAATTTACAAAAACAGGAACATGTCCAACAGGGCTTATGCGTTTTTAACGCAAATCGTCTTCCAACTAGCACATAGCAAATCAAAATTATTTTGACGAATTCGGTTTCAAAACTGCTCAAAATTTATTGTTACCGAAGATGGATAATTGCGATTCGTGTGTTCCCCAGCGAAGAAAAGTTTTCGACGCCCTTGTGAGTCGCATACCGGCACAGCAAGTTCATCATACGTATCGCCTAAATCAACCCATACATTACAAGCGGTTACATTTGACAGCTTTCACACTTACGCATGCCCAATATGCCAGATTCGTCTTATTCGTTTGCTCTCGGGCCTTATTCGAATAAGAATGCAAATAATGTAAAGACTTTAACGCAGCTGATTCGTGCTTATTTTTGTGAAATTAGCGGTGGACCAAATTAATTAAAAAAATAACGAGTGTTTCAGTTGGTCGATCATCAACAATTCAAAAAACAATCTTCGCTTTTCATGGCGGCAATCTAGTCACCACCGTTTCCTAGTTGGCGTTTCACTCCGAATGATTTGTCATTTCTACCATGAAATTCGATGCTAAGCATAAAAGATTTAAACGAATTTATGCAAACATTCTAAATGGATGAATTAAATTAATGTATAAGGCGTGAGCATGAGCAACAAACCAGTCGAATCCGGTGAGATATAACTGTAACAACCACGTGCGAATGTATCCGTTTGCCATCTAGTGATCACAGAATCCACCGGCTGAATGGAAATCAATTATGATTTCGGCTAGATGAAAAAAACGTTTGAAAAACGCAAAACGATCAACAAGCGACGAATAAACAACCAATTAGGTTCTAATAGACAACAAAATCATTTTTCTTGTGGGAACTCAGGATGGCTAATCATTTCGTTCTCAGATCGTTCTGTTTTCTTCTTTGATGACGAGGAAAGACGCAAAGTGATTTCAGAAATCGACCATGAATTCAATGTTTCAAGCCATATTCAAGAGATACCAGCAACGGCTAAAATCGCTGCACCAGCATAGAGCAAATCTGGTTGGATACATAAAAACTGCAGGAAACTTTAGCTTTCAAAGAGTGTTCTCGCATGTTGCAAATTGTTGTTTCTACAAGTGCTCGACGTCTTTTAACAGAACCTTCCGAACATGTGCAGCATGATGGCACTAAAGCACCCTCTTGCGAATGATTACCGTAGCGCCGTTAACTTACATCCTTCTCGCCTAATTTTACGCCTTAGCTGTACTAAATCCTTCTGATTTAGCTTCACATTTTATATTGCTAATTCACATCTAATAGAAGCCAAAGGAAAAATTTTCGGAACAATTAATAAAACTCATTATAAATGATATCGAGGAACTTTTACACTCCAGCAATCGATCCTTCTTAAACTGGACATTTGCATCATCGAAAATAACTCAGAATTAACTCTGTGTAATCATAAAATATAGGGCAACCAATTCTAATTGCAAATGAAGGAAGTGAGTGGTATAACAGCAAACAAAAGAGGAGAACAACATGGAAATTCAAAAAAAAAAAACGAACAAACCTCTTTCGGACACGCCTGGCCAAAAATGGAAGAAAGAATTTTCATTGCCTTGTTCAAAATGACACCATCGTTGAGCTCTTCATTTGCAAACGCACTCGTCCCAGCCATCATGGCGATCAACACCGGCATGTCGCATACCGGATAGAAGATATAGAACTCACCACGAGAGATGCTAAAACCAAATAATATATACACGCATTTTCTCACAAAGTCTCAAAGTAGAATTAAAAAGATCCGGAGAAATTTGCGTCACAAACAAACCTTTTTCTTCGCTTAATGATTAATTAATCTGCCAAGGATCTCAAGAGTACCATACGTTGATCGCTTCGGCACAGATCTATCCACGGTTGTAAGAGAAACGTTTAGCCAGGAATGTATGAAGGAACTTTTCTACATGGCGTGTTTTCGGAAACAGAACAGTTTTGTACATGGGTTGGACCGAAAACAGTGTTGTACTTTTGGACCGAAGACAGACACTGAGACGGAAAAACTAATAGCACAAACAAAGTGCAAATCGCGTTGTGGGACATAAACCGGAGAATGGCAGCCAAGTACACAATTCCAGATTAGTTAAGGTAAATTTTCCAATGGCTGAGATGAAACTACGTCTAAAAGCTTTATAATAATATCAACGAATCAAATCAACAAATGCTCAATCAGCTGATGTCAAAAGTATGTAGTTTTCTGCCTCTTGAGCTGAAAGTAACATTAAAGATGAAAAAAAAGAAGGAAGAATAAACCTGCTTTCCGCTGCACGACCGAATGCTTGCAGCTGATTCCAGAACGGTTTTTCGAAGATCAGAACAACCTGAAATAAGTGTACACCATACTACGCTATAACCTGTTTACTAACGCAAGACATCGCTGTTCTTAAAATGTTCCAATATGTTTTATGAACTGTCAGATTGCAAATACCACCGCAACATGCGGAATACTTTTTACTTTTGAATGAAAGCTGGCAACGCCAAACAAATTGAAAAGTACTGAACTGCAATATTCTTAAGCCAATGCATAGCATGACAAACAGCACACTCCTGGCATTGCAGAGTATACAACCAAATTTTAGCAAACACCTACAGCAGCGAGCGCACAATGAGCCTCTTGATGAGGCATGAAGGCTGCCTATATAAGCCACATTTTGTCGATACAGTACAGAATTGCAGTTGCTGCAAAATGCGATATCTGGGTTGGAGAGCCCAACTGAACTTACCTTGTTGAGATTTCCGAATCCCAGTGACTCAACTGCTTTGCGCTTCGAAGCAGGCAAAGGAGGTAGAAAAGCAGGAGCATCGCCTTCACCTTTTACCGAACGCTTAAGCACTCCCAAAGGTAACGTACAGAGACAAGCGTCCGCCATATACGTCACTTCCTTACCGCCGCGGACGCATCTCACTGTCACTCCTGAAAATAATCATTCATCCCTTTCTGTCGTCTAATGAACCGCCCACTATTCTAAAGATACTCTCATTTGCATTCGCGTCGACGTTTTGCCTCACATAGGCTTCGATCGTTTCCTCATTCTGAAGCATTTTTGTGTTCTCCCCACCTCTTTTTTCTACCATTCGTACGCTTTGCGAACAATCGTAAAGTAGAGGTAATAAGAACGTGGCGGTAAAGTAGTGCAGGAATTTTAAAAAAGCTACTTATGACTGCGTTAAATCAGCAACTGTTAGCCTACTCACTCTGTCCCCCTCTCCCACTCCAATTGATGAGTTTTCACTAATATTATTTATTTTTTTCAGAATCAGATTACAATCCCGAACCAAGTGGTAAAAGATGTGCATATATTTGCTATTTCAGAAATTCTCATTAGACGTTCAAAGGTGAAACAACAAGAAGTGGATATTGTTTTCAGCACACATTAACTATTTACATTTAGTAACGCGTTATTTTACAAACAAGACGGAAAGTTGCGCACCAGAGGTCAAATTGAATAAAACTTCAACTGTTATAGTCAGAAAAATAAAAGGAAAAATATAGCAAGAACCTAACCATTACGCCAAAAATAATCTAGCATAAACACATGTATGCGAATAAAACGAGCTCAAAATTTAAGATAAATGAGTGAATGAATCTCAGTTTTTGCGGGATGAATGAATTCGTTTTTCACTGCTCAGAGATAAACATTACATTGGAAAATGACATTAACAGTATATCTGGAAAATTCCCAAATCATCTAAAAAAGCAGCTTACAATTTAAAAAAAAAAAACGACAATCTAACAAAACGTCACTCCTTCCAACAAATAAAAGACTGCAAATGAAGCAGCACACCGTAAGTAACGCTTCTGTTCAAATAAACTACTTGCCCGAATAAACAACAATGCCTCTTCTCTTAACTGTTTATCAGCGTTCACCCCGAACACAGTAAAATATGGTAAGTGGGGACCTCGGCACTACTTCAAGAAAACACGATTAATTCGACTTATTGAAACGATCTGAATAAAAGCGCTAAATGAACACTGCTTGTAAGCACTTTTTCTTTCGGTCAATAAGAGCTAAAAAGCTCACCTTCACCCGAGTAATCGATTTGCTCAACAACATTCCCTAACTCGATCCGCAAACCACAAGCCAATGCAGTTGTGAGTGTATCGAATCCATTGCGAACTGAAATTCAAGAAAAAAACAGTACAATACGAAACTTCAAACGATCACCGCCGAATGATTCCGCAGTCATCACAAAAAAGGATAAAGTAAGCACTACGTTGACGATTTCCACTGGAAAAAACATAAAATTCTAATGTGGGTCCGTTTAAGCAAAAGAACTCAGCGAATTCATTTTAACTAAATTCTTGACGCGTTTTCATTTCTTTACTCTCAGAAGGCCCAATAGTGACCATCGGTGACATACATAGGATGAAAGTGAGAGACGAAAGGGACGCTGCCCCTCAATTAATTCTTTTGAATTTTGTAAGGAAAAATAGAATATTCAATCAAAACCACACAAAAAATCGGAGATCCTGGTGCTTTTGGGCTACTAATTCGCCAGATTCATCTGCTCAAGCGCAAGATGTTGCAGAAAAAGCTGTTTGAGCTGATACCATATTCAGCATCCTTTGCTAAGAAATTTCTGCCGATGTTACTGCCGGTCACATAAAATTTTGCAGCTATTAATTTTGCAAGTTGTCGAGGATCCGATTACCATTTGCTTACCAACTTATCTGGGCGCCCCTAAATCAGCCATTTCCTGCACTCCGTCTTAGGCACTATCCCTTACACTAACGATAAGGAAGGATATGAAGTACTGAAATTAGCCAAACTACCGATCCGAGAAGGAAAGACTGCTGAAATAGCAAGAAAAAGAACCCAAAAATATAAAAGTGAACCAAAGAACAGAGAAAAGCGAACAACCGATTTCACCAGCCACTTATTCAAACAAAGGAAACGACGCCAAAGTGGATTGGCGATGAAAGGTTAGTGAGTGGGTAGTAAGAACGATCGGTGACGACATAACGAATAAAGGAGGCTTCTGATGGGGAAGGGTCGAGTGGTCTACTTGGAAAAGGAAAGAAGCAAACAGCTCATAATGTCGAGAACAATATCGCTATCGAGCAGGTGACAAACCCTCGTTCTTCTCTTCTGAAGAAAAGCACCAGAAATGAATGAGAGTTGCGAATGATTTATGCAAATTCTAAACCCGTCAAACGCGTAATTAGCCGTTAAATAGCCGTATGGGCTACGCAAAATCCAGAAAACATAGTGCTCAGTATACAATAAAGATGGATACACCTCGCTGTGGTGCTTAGCAAACATTTCACAAAGTTCTTCTATCGAAACGAATTTCACATATGCGCAATGGTTTTGACGTAATGCTCTAGTAAAAGCACAAAATCCCATCGGAACAACAGCTTCACCTTTCGCGTTTTATATGAGCGAGAAGAAAATGCAACGACGTTGTTAACACAGTGATGAATCCTAGTTGTAAATCGGTTTCTTAGTTCTAAACGCTGATTACAATTGGGTCATCTCTTTTTCTAGGTTTTCGGAAATGTTTGAAAACTATCCTTCACCACACAACTCTTAACTGTCAAAAAATTTCAACTTAATTCATTCTCCACTAAACTGTGGGATATGTTTTCTAATGAAAGAAAACGGACGACGATGCAACAACGCATTACTAGCAGAGGCCATTACGCAGGTGCACTGGCAACGATTACGGTAGGCGATGACCTATGCGGTGCACAGATCTAGCTTCACTGCCCATATGGAGAGCTCTTCAGCTGATGAATTATTTTTTGAGAGCGTATCCTTACATTCCCTCCCTCGCAAATAACCCTCGATGAACACTTAAACCTATAGACGTATCTTTCGCGTTTTATATGAGCGAGAAGAAAATGCAACGACGTTGTTAACACAGTGATGAATCCTAGTTGTAAATCGGTTTCTTAGTTCTAAACGCTGATTACAATTGGGTCATCTCTTTTTCTAGGTTTTCGGAAATGTTTGAAAACTATCCTTCACCACACAACTCTTAACTGTCAAAAAATTTCAACTTAATTCATTCTCCACTAAACTGTGGGATATGTTTTCTAATGAAAGAAAACGGACGACGATGCAACAACGCATTACTAGCAGAGGCCATTACGCAGGTGCACTGGCAACGATTACGGTAGGCGATGACCTATGCGGTGCACAGATCTAGCTTCACTGCCCATATGGAGAGCTCTTCAGCTGATGAATTATTTTTTGAGAGCGTATCCTTACATTCCCTCCCTCGCAAATAACCCTCGATGAACACTTAAACCTATAGACGTATCTTTCGCGTTTTATATGAGCGAGAAGAAAATGCAACGACGTTGTTAACACAGTGATGAATCCTAGTTGTAAATCGGTTTCTTAGTTCTAAACGCTGATTACAATTGGGTCATCTCTTTTTCTAGGTTTTCGGAAATGTTTGAAAACTATCCTTCACCACACAACTCTTAACTGTCAAAAAATTTCAACTTAATTCATTCTCCACTAAACTGTGGGATATGTTTTCTAATGAAAGAAAACGGACGACGATGCAACAACGCATTACTAGCAGAGGCCATTACGCAGGTGCACTGGCAACGATTACGGTAGGCGATGACCTATGCGGTGCACAGATCTAGCTTCACTGCCCATATGGAGAGCTCTTCAGCTGATGAATTATTTTTTGAGAGCGTATCCTTACATTCCCTCCCTCGCAAATAACCCTCGATGAACACTTAAACCTATAGACGTATCTTTCGCGTTTTATATGAGCGAGAAGAAAATGCAACGACGTTGTTAACACAGTGATGAATCCTAGTTGTAAATCGGTTTCTTAGTTCTAAACGCTGATTACAATTGGGTCATCTCTTTTTCTAGGTTTTCGGAAATGTTTGAAAACTATCCTTCACCACACAACTCTTAACTGTCAAAAAATTTCAACTTAATTCATTCTCCACTAAACTGTGGGATATGTTTTCTAATGAAAGAAAACGGACGACGATGCAACAACGCATTACTAGCAGAGGCCATTACGCAGGTGCACTGGCAACGATTACGGTAGGCGATGACCTATGCGGTGCACAGATCTAGCTTCACTGCCCATATGGAGAGCTCTTCAGCTGATGAATTATTTTTTGAGAGCGTATCCTTACATTCCCTCCCTCGCAAATAACCCTCGATGAACACTTAAACCTATAGACGTATCTTTCGCGTTTTATATGAGCGAGAAGAAAATGCAACGACGTTGTTAACACAGTGATGAATCCTAGTTGTAAATCGGTTTCTTAGTTCTAAACGCTGATTACAATTGGGTCATCTCTTTTTCTAGGTTTTCGGAAATGTTTGAAAACTATCCTTCACCACACAACTCTTAACTGTCAAAAAATTTCAACTTAATTCATTCTCCACTAAACTGTGGGATATGTTTTCTAATGAAAGAAAACGGACGACGATGCAACAACGCATTACTAGCAGAGGCCATTACGCAGGTGCACTGGCAACGATTACGGTAGGCGATGACCTATGCGGTGCACAGATCTAGCTTCACTGCCCATATGGAGAGCTCTTCAGCTGATGAATTATTTTTTGAGAGCGTATCCTTACATTCCCTCCCTCGCAAATAACCCTCGATGAACACTTAAACCTATAGACGTATCTTTCGCGTTTTATATGAGCGAGAAGAAAATGCAACGACGTTGTTAACACAGTGATGAATCCTAGTTGTAAATCGGTTTCTTAGTTCTAAACGCTGATTACAATTGGGTCATCTCTTTTTCTAGGTTTTCGGAAATGTTTGAAAACTATCCTTCACCACACAACTCTTAACTGTCAAAAAATTTCAACTTAATTCATTCTCCACTAAACTGTGGGATATGTTTTCTAATGAAAGAAAACGGACGACGATGCAACAACGCATTACTAGCAGAGGCCATTACGCAGGTGCACTGGCAACGATTACGGTAGGCGATGACCTATGCGGTGCACAGATCTAGCTTCACTGCCCATATGGAGAGCTCTTCAGCTGATGAATTATTTTTTGAGAGCGTATCCTTACATTCCCTCCCTCGCAAATAACCCTCGATGAACACTTAAACCTATAGACGTATCTTTCGCGTTTTATATGAGCGAGAAGAAAATGCAACGACGTTGTTAACACAGTGATGAATCCTAGTTGTAAATCGGTTTCTTAGTTCTAAACGCTGATTACAATTGGGTCATCTCTTTTTCTAGGTTTTCGGAAATGTTTGAAAACTATCCTTCACCACACAACTCTTAACTGTCAAAAAATTTCAACTTAATTCATTCTCCACTAAACTGTGGGATATGTTTTCTAATGAAAGAAAACGGACGACGATGCAACAACGCATTACTAGCAGAGGCCATTACGCAGGTGCACTGGCAACGATTACGGTAGGCGATGACCTATGCGGTGCACAGATCTAGCTTCACTGCCCATATGGAGAGCTCTTCAGCTGATGAATTATTTTTTGAGAGCGTATCCTTACATTCCCTCCCTCGCAAATAACCCTCGATGAACACTTAAACCTATAGACGTATCTTTCGCGTTTTATATGAGCGAGAAGAAAATGCAACGACGTTGTTAACACAGTGATGAATCCTAGTTGTAAATCGGTTTCTTAGTTCTAAACGCTGATTACAATTGGGTCATCTCTTTTTCTAGGTTTTCGGAAATGTTTGAAAACTATCCTTCACCACACAACTCTTAACTGTCAAAAAATTTCAACTTAATTCATTCTCCACTAAACTGTGGGATATGTTTTCTAATGAAAGAAAACGGACGACGATGCAACAACGCATTACTAGCAGAGGCCATTACGCAGGTGCACTGGCAACGATTACGGTAGGCGATGACCTATGCGGTGCACAGATCTAGCTTCACTGCCCATATGGAGAGCTCTTCAGCTGATGAATTATTTTTTGAGAGCGTATCCTTACATTCCCTCCCTCGCAAATAACCCTCGATGAACACTTAAACCTATAGACGTATCTTTCGCGTTTTATATGAGCGAGAAGAAAATGCAACGACGTTGTTAACACAGTGATGAATCCTAGTTGTAAATCGGTTTCTTAGTTCTAAACGCTGATTACAATTGGGTCATCTCTTTTTCTAGGTTTTCGGAAATGTTTGAAAACTATCCTTCACCACACAACTCTTAACTGTCAAAAAATTTCAACTTAATTCATTCTCCACTAAACTGTGGGATATGTTTTCTAATGAAAGAAAACGGACGACGATGCAACAACGCATTACTAGCAGAGGCCATTACGCAGGTGCACTGGCAACGATTACGGTAGGCGATGACCTATGCGGTGCACAGATCTAGCTTCACTGCCCATATGGAGAGCTCTTCAGCTGATGAATTATTTTTTGAGAGCGTATCCTTACATTCCCTCCCTCGCAAATAACCCTCGATGAACACTTAAACCTATAGACGTATCTTTCGCGTTTTATATGAGCGAGAAGAAAATGCAACGACGTTGTTAACACAGTGATGAATCCTAGTTGTAAATCGGTTTCTTAGTTCTAAACGCTGATTACAATTGGGTCATCTCTTTTTCTAGGTTTTCGGAAATGTTTGAAAACTATCCTTCACCACACAACTCTTAACTGTCAAAAAATTTCAACTTAATTCATTCTCCACTAAACTGTGGGATATGTTTTCTAATGAAAGAAAACGGACGACGATGCAACAACGCATTACTAGCAGAGGCCATTACGCAGGTGCACTGGCAACGATTACGGTAGGCGATGACCTATGCGGTGCACAGATCTAGCTTCACTGCCCATATGGAGAGCTCTTCAGCTGATGAATTATTTTTTGAGAGCGTATCCTTACATTCCCTCCCTCGCAAATAACCCTCGATGAACACTTAAACCTATAGACGTATCTTTCGCGTTTTATATGAGCGAGAAGAAAATGCAACGACGTTGTTAACACAGTGATGAATCCTAGTTGTAAATCGGTTTCTTAGTTCTAAACGCTGATTACAATTGGGTCATCTCTTTTTCTAGGTTTTCGGAAATGTTTGAAAACTATCCTTCACCACACAACTCTTAACTGTCAAAAAATTTCAACTTAATTCATTCTCCACTAAACTGTGGGATATGTTTTCTAATGAAAGAAAACGGACGACGATGCAACAACGCATTACTAGCAGAGGCCATTACGCAGGTGCACTGGCAACGATTACGGTAGGCGATGACCTATGCGGTGCACAGATCTAGCTTCACTGCCCATATGGAGAGCTCTTCAGCTGATGAATTATTTTTTGAGAGCGTATCCTTACATTCCCTCCCTCGCAAATAACCCTCGATGAACACTTAAACCTATAGACGTATCTTTCGCGTTTTATATGAGCGAGAAGAAAATGCAACGACGTTGTTAACACAGTGATGAATCCTAGTTGTAAATCGGTTTCTTAGTTCTAAACGCTGATTACAATTGGGTCATCTCTTTTTCTAGGTTTTCGGAAATGTTTGAAAACTATCCTTCACCACACAACTCTTAACTGTCAAAAAATTTCAACTTAATTCATTCTCCACTAAACTGTGGGATATGTTTTCTAATGAAAGAAAACGGACGACGATGCAACAACGCATTACTAGCAGAGGCCATTACGCAGGTGCACTGGCAACGATTACGGTAGGCGATGACCTATGCGGTGCACAGATCTAGCTTCACTGCCCATATGGAGAGCTCTTCAGCTGATGAATTATTTTTTGAGAGCGTATCCTTACATTCCCTCCCTCGCAAATAACCCTCGATGAACACTTAAACCTATAGACGTATCTTGTTACATCAATAACCAACGCTTAGTCAAATCTCTGCCTCCTCGATACCGTAACTCGTTTCCGTCATTTAACTAGTTTGCGATGGCACATTAAAAAATAATAAAAAACACAGAAGCGGATTCAAACCAGACTCGAAAACATCCGATGTATTTAACCACGAAAGTGTTCAACGTGGTTTAATATTCCAAACAAAATCAAAAAAAAAAATCCAGGACTATATAAAACACAAACGAAATATTCTAGACATACATGTAAAGGCAAATCGTGCGAAACCATTTTTTTGCAGAATTCAGCTCTACTCTACGACTTTACAAAGAACAACCTCAAAAAAAAAAAGCTGATGCAACAGCGACAGACATGTAACCATTTTCTCCCTCCCCATTCTCCTCCTTGGGTACATTCTTCAATTCCTGTAGGCCAATTAAGGCGAGTGTACGAGGTTGTACTTATGGGGAGAAGTCATGTTCAGTGCACTCGGAGCTGTCATGTAAGCTGCGCGACGAACGTAATCCCTTAATTAGGATGCATTAGCAAGACTCTCTTATAAGCACAGCGTTGCTCAAAACGAATCTTAGGTAATAAATATACGAGTCTAAACTATAAACCGCATAACTTCTGTTCGTAAATGTTAGCAAAAATTTGCTAAACAACAACAACATTTGAAGCTATGATTGAAGCAGCAAAAAGTTGCCTTCATTTAATGACAAAAAATTTCACCACCACCCCTCACGAGGTGCGCCGCGCTTTCGGTTGCGCTCAATTTCAAAACTGATCTCTTCAATTTTGAAAAATATGATGAGGACAAAAGGAAGCCTCGTTTGAGTAGATTAATGAACACAGCTTCCCTCGGAAATGGGCAATTCATTCATTACCGCCGTAGAGCTACTTGACAACAGTTTTTGTTCGTGGCATGACTCTAAAAGCACTTGTTGCAATTAGATATTCCTCTCTTCCTCACAGATGGCTCAAAATCAAGTGTTTTTCTGTACAAAGTGTTAGCGAACACAGCATGCAGCACAGCTTGGTAATTCCTTATAGATAGTGGGACTATTATACACATATATGTGTATATATATACATTTACATATGTGCATGTATAAGTTTATACATATATATACATTATATATTATATACATACATATATACATGTACATATGTATACATATGAGCATGTATATATGTATATATACAATACGTATATATACATGTATACATAAATGTATATATGTATACATATATATTACATATATGTATACATAT
>JPKZ01022854.1:830898-845333 GCA_000803305.1 Toxocara canis
CCCTCCTTTCCTCAGAGCGGAGGAGCGCATGCAGAAGAATTCCATATAGCCAAACATGGGAACAGGGAAGCGTAACGATGACGGTAGCATTTTCTTGGAACAAAAATCTGATGACTCAGCGAACTCTCCATAAACTAATTAAGTCCTTATCATGTGTATTCAATTCAACAATTCTAAAAAGCATGCTCACAACAGCCCAAACTGCGAAGTCTTCCATACTCCCCGATTTGTTTGTTCCTAAAAAGCAGACAAGTTCTACTGACAGCTTTATCATTTTAATTACTCTATGGTAACAGAGTGATTTCAAACCACACTCCACACTTGAAAATCTCCTCCCCCTCCCCCCTTCTCCTCGCTCAACTGTAGGGAGAGAGGAGCGGCGGAGAGATCGGGAACTTGCAAAACTTCATGATTCCTGAACACTAACGCACAACCGGCATGTGCCAAAGCGCTGAAAGGATCTGGATTTCAGAGTACTAGCCGTGGGAAGAATGCCTACTACGAAAAATTTTGAGAATTATATATCTCATGGCAAAATACTGGATTCAGGTCGACTTCTACATTATATTTGCGTGTGCATTAGTAGCTGAATTTTCCCCACGTCGAGTAACTGTGATTGCGTGTGGTATGATCAAAAATTTAGTGATTAACCAAGAAGGGTTAGAAATAGGTGCAGATAGCTGGGAAGGAACAAAGTGGGAGAAGAAAGGGGGAGGAGGAGAAGGGGGAAAGGAAGGAAGGGAGAGGGAAAGAAGAGCAAAAAGAGGTGAGCAGAGGGAGGAGGTGGAGATTTTGAGTACTGGCCTGTCCGTATATATATACACATATATATTTATATATATATGAATTGTTTGCTCTGTTGGCAGTCGGGGAGATCGGAACTGACCGATGACTTCCAGCAGCGGCAATAGTTACCAACTAGAGGCACTGCTGTATCCTTGGTAAAGTGCAACGTAATGTGAATGGTGATCGAAATCGAGTAATGCCACCCTCAGTATCTCATCGTTTGTGCCTAGTTAATCATCGGCTTTATAGTATTTAAATTAGAACATTGATACGTTCTGTGAAGGCAAAAGCCCACTCAAGTTTATCATGTGTAAAAGACGCCACATCTATATTTTTCAGTCCTATAAAATTGAACCTCAAATTCACATCGTATGCGAATGTCACGACGGATGTGTTTCACTGATTTGTCTCATGGCAAAATACTGGATTCAGGTCGACTTCTACATTATATTTGCGTGTGCATTAGTAGCTGAATTTTCCCCACGTCGAGTAACTGTGATTGCGTGTGGTATGATCAAAAATTTAGTGATTAACCAAGAAGGGTTAGAAATAGGTGCAGATAGCTGGGAAGGAACAAAGTGGGAGAAGAAAGGGGGAGGAGGAGAAGGGGGAAAGGAAGGAAGGGAGAGGGAAAGAAGAGCAAAAAGAGGTGAGCGGAGGGAGGAGGTGGAGATTTTGAGTACTGGCCTGTCCGTCTGCCATAAACGCAATTCCGGTTGGCGTGCGGCTCACCGCAAATGTGTCGGCGATAATCCTCAAAGCGAGCAACTCTCCCTGCACTCTTTTTGCAATCTTCCGGCACCAGTACTTCACCGATCAGCGGCATATGCGAGTATTTCAGATCACGCATAAGTGCAAGAAATTTATCACAATCGCCGCCGAAATAGGTTCAAAATCATCTTCACTTGCTCAGTCTTTTTCCATTTCACAGAACGGCATAACACGACTAAACTTTCTGCAAAATCATCCATCGTGTTATATTTAAAAAAACCTAATCAAGCATTAATCGTGTGACCTCAAAGCTTACCGTGAGGGTCATAAAAATATGGCATGCTGTTATCACGCGCTCCAAAAAGCCCGAGCTTATTCGCTCTCTTGAATCCTCACGTTTTTCCATGCAAAAACCCTCCTATAAAGAATGAGATCGAGATGCAGCTACCCAATTCCAGCAAACAGATTTCTCTGCCGAAATTTCGCCCCGAAAACGAACTCCGTTTTTGGGACAAAGCTGTTCGATGCTGCGGATGGAGCAACTAACTTCCCATCCCGCTCGCTGTACACCATGTGCTTCACAGGGAAGTAGCCGATCAATACAACTTTCTTAGATTTCTCAGAGAATTCCCTTTAAAAGCCTTACTTTTTTAGTAAATGCGTCTCAAAAGTTATATTCGATGTACTGCACTATTCCCAACAGTTGAAGGTGTCAAACAAAAACAGTCACTTGATTATGCTGCTCAACAAAATTTCCGTAAGAAATCCACTACAGATCTGACTGGTTGCGATCACTCAGTCGTTGACCAGGAGTGTGGCGTTAAATTTATGCGTACTTCTACGTAGAGCTCGTTCTTATAATTCAGAGCGCTTATTGCCGAATGGCCATAATTAAATTCTGACCACCGAAGACTAAGTCAGAGCGCATACGACCACTAGCAGCGTCCATGCGGTCACTTGCCGTCGCAAATCGCACCATTCCTGCGCTTGCGCGTCCCGACCATACACTTGTTCAACGAACACCTTTGTCCTTTTTGAGATCAGCACATGTTCTTTATACTCAGCTCGAAAGTTTTTATAAAATGACCTTTGCTGCGATTAGTCTGGAAACAATCAACATACCGATAATGTCAAAAGATGTTTGAACAGGAATTTAATTCTTCATTAAAAACTCACTCATTTGTGCAACAACTTCAGTCTCAAAGCTTCGAAAGAAAGCCCTTACATTTCAAAATTTTGGGGCAAAAAAAGTTGCCACTGTGGTCGCTAAAAAAAGAAAAAACGCTGCTGTTCAATCACCGAAACATTTGAAATCGCCTGCTGACGAAAAGTCTTGGTCATGACTGGAGCTGTTCAGAATTAAATTGAATGATGTATGCGTAGGAAGACAAGTTTGAAACATTCTTCAGCTTACTGATTATATGGAATGCACTCAAGCCTTATATCAATTTATGGACGTGTAATTTTGTTTTTACTGGGCAATGTACATTGAAAAAGACCACAAATTTGAATATTCACGTTAGCAACGTGAATATTCAGTCAAACTTATTTCAGTTGCAATCCGTCTTTTCTTTTCCAGAACAACTCTTCACAGTATATATGTATCACCTCGCACAGTACATAAACTCGTGACTAGCCCAACGTTAAACTGCACGGAAATTAAATCTGTTCAACGATTTTACTGCTCATTTTCGACCAGTTATTTTCTAATAACGCCTAGTTGCATACCGATTCCTCCATATGGCAACGGTGGTTTGTGATTTATCGCGCTATTTCTTTTTCTTAGACTGAACTGTGCAGCACTTTGGAACAACAAAGAGCAGGCGCATATTCGAATGAGCGATCTGTTTACGGGGCAAGCTTAGCGCCAACCGGACTCGTATTCGTTAACGGCGATACGATGTGATAGTCTCGCAGCGTAATGACAACTGTTTGGAGCAGTGTTGCTCTTGCAACTTGCCAACAAAGGATCCAGTCCAAAGTAGCCTGCCAGCTAACTCTGCTCCACAGCAGCAGCCCTTCGCTTAATTTTAAAACGCGTCCTCGATCGTCGTTCTCCACGCTTCACGCTACCGAATTTGTGCAATTTCCGCTGTAATGCTTGTTGCTCACTCGACCATCCACAAAATCAGCGCCAAAGCGTACGGCCGACGTAAAACTTCTCTTGATTGAGTTCTCTGCTCAGTCTGCTTGCGCACTGCTTTTTCATGCTTGCTTTATTCCATTTCCAAACTAAGTTCAAATCAGCTTGTGGGAAAGCTCTATTAATTCTAATTTCAAAATCAACCTTGTGTGGCCGCTTCGTATTTCTTTTCTCATCAAATCCCAAAAGAGCGCATTACTTTTTTAAAAGGAATATTCATGACAGTTTCAACCATGCAACAGCTAATTGACTTGTGTCAGTGTTGAAAAACATTTCCATGGAAACTACCGAAGCACTAGTTCGCATTATTATCGTTGATAGTGAGAAACTAAGAAGCCTTCGGATGAACATCGCCTGAAACGTATGAATTCATTTGTATAGTTTGGCTATGATGCGGTTGCGCATGTCAGGCGGATAGGAAACAAGTAGCAAGAACAGCTTCCTTTAACTGAGTGACACACATCCGTCGATCGCCGATGCGTTATTATTGAGTGTGCCAAGTGCATCAGTCGGTTAGTGGTTAGCTGGCGCGAAGAGAAATGATTCCAACCTGCTTGCCGTTAACCCCTCCCTCAAACTTTTCACGTCAACACAAAATACTAGTAATATTGTTCTTTAAACTATTTCTTTTGCTGTTGGGAATCAGCGAAGTGCGCTTGCTCTGTCGAACTTTGCTTTTAAAATGAAACTAAAGGAACAACGGACGATGAAACTGAAGGCACTTCCAGACCCACAACATGTACACCGCGCACGACATACATACAAAAGCCGGAAGATGAAGGAACGATTCCCCTTCCCCTCCCTTTGCCAAAAAAAATGGAGGAAAATGGGTACACCTCTATTGGGGAATTATTTTCGCAAGCTTAGGTCCAGTACCAGTAAAAGTGCCAGATATGCTAGATAATGAAAGAAACGAAAACATCGACCATAATCTTTTACCTCCTAACTTCAAAGACTTAACTGGGAGCTGAAAAAAAAGGTCTTGAAATAACACAGGCGGGATTCACTGCTTAGGTTCTCAACTACGAACAGGTATGGAAAAGTAGAAAATCGCTCACACTTAGACCAAAAAAATTCAAGACGTTTAGAGAAGAAAAAAAAACGGTTAAACCCTGGGCCAAAAATTCAAAACTGTTGAAAAGTATAGTAATATGACATGTTTAGATGTGTGCTCAAACCTGCACAATTTTCAGAATCGAACATTTTTGTTTAGCCTTTCCCTCAAATGAAGTGAATAATTCCAAGGGTACTTTATTGGCGTGTGCAATCGTACTCTCACTGTTTAATGCAGGAAAACATCAGGGCAACCGCAACTAGTGTGTGAAGTGAGGACGAATACAGGAGACCGATGACGGCTGAAGCTCTATGGTTGCGGGTTGTTTGAGCCGCAACTCGTTGCCAACAACGCGCTCTTTTTCCAAGTGGCTAATTCTCGATCTAGTTTCTTTGAAGTCGTAAGTGAGTGCATTATAGGGAAACGATCATTCGGCTCGCAATCCCACTGAAAACCCTTATTAACTAATTAACCACTACAGCATGTCCAGTCACCCAGAACGACAATGCAAAACCGCACCATCACTTGCCGAATGCGCTACTCCCATATGCCTTTCTTCCTCCCTCTACCGACCACATCGCACTCTTATTTGTCATCAGCCTTCACCAGACAGCACTCCCCTCGACCTACGCACTGTGTAATTTCAGCATCAGTTTGGCGTATGCTGTCATCAGCATTGAAATGAACACTTCCATCCAGCTGAACACAGGAATCCCTTCAAATATTTGCAGAACATGTGGCCTCGGACATAAAGCAAAACAGCTTAGCCTGGATTAGGTTAAAATCAATACTAATGCGCCTGAGTAATACCGACTAGGACATGAATTTGTTAAAGCTGCTCATTTAAATCTTCCCATTCAGATGTCAAGCACGAGCAGTTCCTTTTCCTCGCAGTAGTTTCGACGAGAAGAGGAAAAATTCTGTGGACAAAAGCAAAACGAGATGAGACTTCGTTTTCATAATAGCTGTTGAAAATGCCGACGCAAGCGCCCACTAAAATAGAACATGATGAAGGGAATTCGAATAAAAAACTGAAAGAATTTAGACGTGGCTGAGTGAGATTATGTAATGCCCATTGGAAGTAGCAGTAGACGAAAAAAACATAGGATGAGGCCAATCGAAGGCTTATTCAGTGGGCCGTTGGCAGTTTGGCAGCGAACACATGGCCCGATCTTTTGCAATCGCTAAAGCAATGCATTCACAACGAACAATGCCTCTGCGGGCTGTTGCTCGTTGCTCTCAGCACGCACTCACTACTCCACTCATAACGAGCTGCATTGCCTCGCCGTCAACTCGACGCCTCTTCATTTCACTTTAAAAGTGTTTCATGCGCACTGTTGAAAGACACATGTCTCGCTCCTTTATGTGCAACTCCCTTAGGCGTTTTAGACGATAACGTATTCACTTATGAACTTGTAAAATCAGTGCATTGTTCAGAAGGACTTTCATTAGATATGGCGTGACGTTCAATTCACGAAGTGGCATACTGTTTTGCTGCTCAGTGAGCGATTTTTGTTTAGAAGTTCCAGCGCTTTCTATGCCATCGTCAAGAACAACCTTGAGATTTGGTGATTCCAAAAACCGCTATTTAGACTCCAAGGTACTGGAGCTCTTATGCGTTTGCCCGCTCAGGATATTACATAAGCGATAATTCGCTGATCATCAGCAGCAAGGAATAATTACAAATCAACGTTTAGAACGATATAAAATGCGAAAATTACTTTTGCATGTTTCTATTACCTAATACTTTTTCTCAAAGCACTACCGCTATTCACTAAAGAAAAGTCATTGAGAAACTCTTTTTCAATCACTGAGGTCAAAAATCACAAGTGGAGATGTGTGTCGAATATAGACGGATGCTTCACCGTCGTTGAGCAGAAAATGCGCAAATGGTATGTTTATGAGTGAATGAATGCATTGTCATGACAACAAAGCGAACTTGACGCATCATTATCGCATAACTGCTGGGATGAAAAGGGCTTCCCCTCAAAACAGATCTTCATTCTTGTTCGAGAATATTTCAAATTGTAAGCAAGTGCGCGTTTAACAATATGAGCAGCAATAAGAATTTAAGTTAACAATGCCAGCCCTATCTGATAAGGCATATAAAGTGTGGCTCCTCTATGGGTCAATCAGGATTTGCAGTAATTCTGCGCATTCTATTTCTTAATATAATGATAGCCGGTTGTTGTGCATGTGAAGACTGCTATTGGCGAACTCTGTTGGAATGCCCATAATGAAAGTATCTATATGACTTGGACCTACCAGATTAATGAACTCTAATTCTGTCTTAAGATGCTCAAAATAGTGTGCTAGTCATAGCTGCTCATCTCATGACGTTCCTTTTCTACTTTCACTCGAAACGTTTTCCGACTTCTAAGTGTGAATCAGATTAGCTTTAGCGCGTGACTAAAGCAAATCATCTTCGTCTTATACTCGACAGTATAATTAGCTTCTCGATCTACATAAGCTATTGTTTCCATACTATTAAATGCAAAAGTGTCATTGATGTCGCAAGTGAATGTGCATGACTTTATAGCATAATCGGAGCGGTACGACGTTGCGCTTAATTATATATCTGCATCTCACTTAATACGAATTTTGAATGCTCGATGCGTTTAAGGACATGAAAACTAGCGTTCGTAAAGTGTTTTTCCTTCTCTTTTCTCAATAATTTGATATGGACCGGAGAGATTGAACATCATGTGTGTGGCTAGCTTACGATAACTTAGAAATCGCTCAAACGCATTCAAGCTACCCATAACCTCTTAAAAAATAGAAAATGATTTAAGCTAAAACGAAAAAAAAACGTATAAAGCTTTTCCATGTTGAATACGTTCCACTTATTTATAGTTTAAAAAAAGTTGTGAGGGCTGTGATTCGCAACAGCAATGTGCCTATACGCGACAAGGTTAACATGAACTGTCCACCAAGATGGCACATGAAAATTCGAACACAGAGAAGAGGAGCGGCCTGAAGTGGTGCTTAGCGCTAGCATGGCTACTTTTCTTTAGTGGACACTTTTCAACATCCGCTATGAGCAGCCACTCGTCCACTTCTCCATTCATTCATCTGTGTACGGCCCATTCACTCACCAGTCTACTCTGCGCACATCTCTCATATTATTTGGCACTCTTACAATCCAGCATTACAACCCCTTTTCAAACCATTTCCAGCCAGTATGACGCGCTATCCTTACAATGAAAAAAAAAGGACATAAGTTGATTAAGACTTTCACAATTGCTTTCGGACTTAAAAAAAACACCATTGTTTGTAATAAGGTAATAACGCATCACAAACGGTGCAACCGAGGCAGCTATGCTAATTTTTTTCTCAAAAAACGACTCCTAAGCATAAAATGCCCATTCTTCAGCTAGCAATTACCGTTGTCCATGTGCATATCACTTCGTCAGCTGCATTTTCTGTCACCGCTTTGCCAAACGAAAAAAAAAAAAGAAAAGCAAGAAGTTAACGATTCGCATCAAGTGCATGTTCCTCTTTGCTAAGACAACATGTAACAGTTCAATATTCAACATAAAACAAAAGAATGTAATTAAAAAATACATCGTCACTGTATAAGACAGTAAACGAATACTCGATCGAGTATTGTAAGAGTACGTCAACGTGTTGAAAGATACATATGCCCTAGCATGACCTGTTGCATGCAACCTTGCGAACCATTAGTTAACTCATCTGGTTGTCAGAGAGGAGTGAGCTGTCGTCGCCAATTATTTGTGTGCAAACGCAACACGCAATCGCGCAACAATTTTTGCTGTAACTATTTATTCTGCTACAGCGCAGCGCGCATCCTCAGTGCATACATTTAACGAATTTTCACGGCGCAGTTCCGGTGTTTCGTTCGGATGTTTATGCCTCCGTACTCCATGAACTGCCCTCAAAATCAAAAAGCAACCGCCTGAAATATTTCTGCGTATGCATCAAAACAACTGCATACCTATACGTACCTCCTCCTAGGTCTATTCAGAAATGCAGATTCTGAACGGAAGCATTTCGCTAAAATGAATGGATTCAGCAGAAAACTGGTAGTTTCATGAAGCTTACGAATGCCTTGCCCAATTTTAAACTGCAATCTTGTATGCTACAGAATCTTGAAAAGACAAGTCGATAATGTTACGCCCAATGAAGGCAGCTTATAACAGCAGTTCCCAATGCGAAGGAAGAGGTTACGCGAAAAGGGTGCTTCGTTCGAGGCAATAACGTAGGATACTGCTGCTGAAAACAAGAAAGCTGCAAAAATCCACAAGGGGACCACAAACGCAATTAATTCTTCTCATTTGTGCTCTATTTCACATTAGCCATCTCCTACTGCCTTAATTAGTTACGCATATATGAGCCTTTCAATAATGCCATGAAAATAAATTGAACGAAAAGAACCACTTCACAGATGTAGAATGATCCCTTTTCCTTCGTAACGTCTATAGCGAGTGCGATAACATAACCCCTAATGGCAGGGTGCTCAACAATAAATGAACACAACACCGATTTCATATTTCAAGTGGGAACAAAATCGCATTAAAAAAGACAAATCAACTTGCTGCGCTCTATGCTTTATTCTCTACCGACATGCCGACTATGTGATGCATGCATTCCGATAACAAATTAACTCTGATTCATTAGGACGAGAACATGATTTACCAATTAAGCTCAGTTTCGTTGTGTGTCTAATCAAAATTTCATTGAGTCACTAACTAGTGGCCCATTTGCATTAATGCGGTGAACACGATGTAGTTCAGTTCTAATTGTTACTGTTTGATTTGTTTAGAATTTATTTCTTGCTAATTTGCAATTGTCCTACAAGATTAAGAAAGTTGAAAAACAAAATTTGACACACGTCGAGGTGTAAATTGAGAACAATTGAATAATGGGAGATGCCTAAAGGAAATTTCAAATTTACAAGCGCGTGCAAGCCAACTGCGGCGGCATAGTGTCCGCACATGTGCAATTGCCTAATTATTCACAGAACAAAGGGCACATTTCAGAGCGCACCCTCTCACAATGAAGCATGTATAACAAATGGGCGAGTGACTGTTGCTCAAAGATGCGCCACAGTCCTACTCAGCAACACCATAAATAGGCTGTCACACAATCCAGCGAACTGTAACACTATCCTACACGAACCACAACAAACAACAGCATAATTACTATTGAAATACAGAATACTGTAAATTAAAATTCTAATTTATACACTCTGAGAAGATAAAATTATTGTTCGTTATGTGCAGACAACGAACAACTGAATGGAAGGAAAGAAAACAGAAGACTCATGAGAATACTGGGGATAAATAGATATGAAGCACCGCCGAACAAAAACTAAAAAAGAATCCATGCTATAGCATCCCCCTTCCACCCAACCACCTCTTCCACCTCTTCCCCGACGCTACAGCAATAGCATCGGCGACAATTTCGCTCCTAGCCTTATTCCCTTAGTTGATTCTGGACAACCACGCCCTATTGTTGCTGCTGCTGACGTGTTTCGTAACAACCAACAGGAACAAGTGAATTCAAAGAAGCATAAAGCTATTATGCAAATAGTTACCCATTAATTAGGCTGATGCCGGTGAAAAGGAAAAGGACTTTGGTGATGCAAATGTGAATTGAGAAAATTTGGGAGAGGACACGCTGAATTATCGTTTCTTCCGATACCTGTCGTACAATCCACGTCGCTTAGCACTTTTGGGCTTATAACCATAAAACACCGTCGAAGAGGCGACTGCAATGAGGCGCGGTCTCAAGGAGCAAATGTCGCTTAACGTCTCCCCCCCCCCTCCCCCTGCACCATATAAACCTTATCTCCTCTCCCCTCTCAGCTACATTTCCTAGTGCCCTGCAGAACCTTCAAATTTAAAGTGAAACAAAGAACTTTTGCATCTACGTTTCAAGACCACGCTCTTTGTTTAGCACATTCGATTCAATCAGCGACTACGCCGCCTTATCCCCCCATCGTAAATTCTGCAGTAGGGTAGGATATAAACTAAATGATGATCATGTTTCGTTGTGCACCTCGAACTCGAAGCGAAAAGAGCCAGTAATAAAAGGAATACCAAAAATTGGGCAGCATCAAACAGAAGTGCTTAGGTCGCTTGATAAGAAATGCAAAAGAAATGCCGTCGGCCAATGCAAAACCAGCCCACCATCCAATGCGGCACGCAACACCGCAGCACGTTGCCGACAGCAAAACGCACCGCTACCGCGCTTCAACACCATTCGCAACATCCAACACCGTCATTTCACGCCGTTCACCTCGTTCGTCTGGGTCGTTTTTGCACATTTCCCCATTCATCGTCATCCCCCCAACCAAACGTTGACATAACTCGACTGACTTGTTTTAGAAACATTCAGTTAACCTACCCCCCTTTCTCCCACTCTATTCTTCCAAATCGCTTTCATTTTTCGCTTACAATATGTATGCACCTCGACCCAAACTAGCTTTGTGATGCTACGCTTAGTCTGTGAAATGTTTAGATCAAAGTATTTAACAACTCGAATGCCACAAGTGTTCCAACTGGAAGTGGTTCTCACCTTTTTCACTTTTTCGTGTTTCCCGGGCCAAACCGTTCTCAAAGTCCCGCCCTACCGCGACCTTGAACTACACCCCTGTATTGTGGGAATTCCATTCAATGACCGGGTCCTGCTGGGGCGCAGTCCCTTAACTTTCCGTTCCTAGAATTTACTGCCACCTTTCCCGCGCCAAGATCCCTCTTTGGGGAAAAATCACATCTTGGACAACATTAGCCAGTGCGCTTTTTGTTTGTCGATTGTTGGCAATGCCTGTATGTGAGCTTGTTGCTTCCCGAACCTTTTAAGCATCATCCTACTGTAATTTTAACAAAATCCAGTGGCCTCGAAACAGAAAGAAAAAGTCGAAGGCGCATTAAAAAAGACAAAAAGCGACTATGAAATGTGTTCTTATGTGCGCTTTGTTCATCGTCGTATCTTTCCAGCACTCTGAGTGATCTATGGAGCAATCGAGGACGGCTGTTTCGTTGCATTGTTCCCATTTCATTCCATTTTTGCTCTCAACTCCACAACTGCCCTGCTTATACGGCAAAAACACTTGCCATTAATTACGCAGGAGAACGGCCGAACCTTACTAAGGCTATACATGTCAAGAACGACGAGACTACTCAAAATTCGAGTTATATTAGAGATAATTTTTCTCCAGTTCACATGCATTTGCGAGAGAACACGTAATGTTACACCTCAATTCGAAAAATAGGACCCAATTTTGTGTTTGATCAACCCATACTGTTTTCTTTCACAAAGACTGCGCAAGGAAATAAAATGAGTTGCACAGAGTAAACCACAACTTGGGAGGTGCCTAGTTTCCCACGGATAGAACGGTGATGTCTAGGATGCAAACGGAGTGGTGACCCTTAGCACAATCTCACCTCTCGATGTCGCACACATCTCACACTGCATTGCGGCGGTGTGCCAACTAACTCTCTTCCTTGCACACCTACTCGATCGCATGTTGCTCTCGTTTCGCTTCGCTCCGCCTATTCAGCCTCGTCTCTCCTCTGATCGCAAAACCGTCCAGCGGCGCCGACCACGCCCCACCATTTGCAAGACAATTGGCCATTTTCGGAGTCTACGCATTGTGTGAGGTTGAACTCGTCCTCCCACCCATGTGCTGCTGCTTCTGCTGTTATTAAGCTCCTCATTACGCCTTCTCATTTGCCTTTCTGATCGTCTATTCTTACGGAGTTTATGTCCATGCTGCTGTCTACAACCCCTTCACAACTGCACTCTACGAAACGTCATTCACTGAAATAATGGTGTAGGTGTAGTGTACTGAGTTACTCGTGCACCGAAAAGTGAACGCCTTCAATCAGTTGATTTGCAAATGGTCGTATCTGCCGATAAACTTTCGTCGACCACTGAAATGTGCACTATATCAAGTTACAATACGACTGCAGATGCTGACTATCTGCAGCAATGTTTAGAGCACCCTTTCGAATACTGCCGATGGGGCCATGCTCACACTGCCATTCTCACTCGCCTCACTGCAGGCGTACTCCTGCACGTCATGCGGTACGCTTTAACAGGCAATAAGTCATGCTCCATTTGATGCACACCTCTTCATTATCCATCCACCCTTACTGCGTTTCGCATTCGAAAACAGCCGACAGCAAATAAGCTTTTGAGTTTGTACTGTGTTAGCATTGTCGTTCTAACGCGAATCTGTGCTTTCAGCTATTTTCCTAGCCATCTATAACCATTAAAAAAGTATTTGTTAGTCTGGAGGTTCGTTGAAGTGAACTCGAAAAAATCAGATTATCCGACATCTCATTCGGCTCTGCTCGTTATAGACCAGCTAGAAAATTAAGGATTTCAGAGTAAACGACTGTTTGCTTTATCTGGCTACTTCGTTCCCTGCAATTCATTTTTATATGGTACGTGACGAATCTGCCCCCACCTTTCACATGTTACGCTGTGCTCCTTTGAGGCAAGCAACGCTGTGCGTTGCCGCTCTAAATATACTACGCAAAAATCAGCGCGTATTTGAACAAGTCAGACATATTTCAGCAGATAAAGAATTTATAGCAATATATAATACTTTTTAGCGATAGTTTTGAGTATGGCGTTATATAGAGATTACGCGGATTTTCTGCTGAACGGAAGCGTTATAATGCAGAAGTCAGCAGCCGAATAAAACAACTCACAATTTTCACATATGGAAAATCAGATTTCATCATGACGCTGTTAGTTTTTGATAGTAACTAGCCACCTCGATGAGACACTACGTATGATCCCAAATTTCGACTCACTAATATTTGCAATGAAACGATCAAATCCCCTCAGAAAACCTTCAGGCGTAATATTTCATCAGTATTTCGTGAAGCAATAATATGTATGCACTACAGCTACTGACGAAAGCATCACACCACTGCTCGTTTTCCTCGATCGAAATCTCCTCTCCACAGTCGCCTTTTCTCAGAACCCTCGAGTTTCCGCTTCCCAGGAATCACCATGAACATTTTTTGAATGGCCGAAAGTTTGCTAGAAAAATATGGATTTTTATACATATCTAGACTCTCTGTTGCCAAAAGAACTCGCCTACCCGTCCTCTTCTCCCTCCCATTCCAACAAAAAGGCCGTCAGCAAAATTCCGATGTGAGCATTGCAACGTGTGCGTCATTCACGTTCAAAAATGAGCAGTTTGTGCTTGGAAAATTCAGACGATAGGTCCTCAAACTGTCTCTGAGAGCTGGTGCATGTGATTAGTACGGTTTCTCTTCTCCCCGAAAAGGAGCTGCTGATTCAGCAGTGAGCATTGAGCGCACGGCAACCCAAACGCGGCCACTTGGCCCACCAATGACGAGCACGCAATTCGGCAAATATTCCACTCGATGATAGATCGTCGATTCACATGCGACCTGTAGCTGTCAAACTCCACTTACTGCCCCTAGCGCCAATCGCACTGAGGACAGCCTCTGCCGCAACGCATAATCATCTATTTTGCATTACTCCTCAACCGTTATTACTCCTCGTGTCCCATGCGTTCCGAAATGCTAATTTCCTCCTAACCAATCCATAGTTACGCCTGAGAAATCTGGTTTCGAAAAATATGCTTATTAAGCATTATTCTCTATTCCATGTCTTCCATCAACTTTCGCCTCCATGTAACTTTCACTGGACTATTTTCCTCGTGAACACAACTATGATTAGCTTATTTCTTTTCGAGAATTCTGGATGTCATATGATCATGTAGAAATGATG
>JPKZ01022854.1:845706-859599 GCA_000803305.1 Toxocara canis
GAGGAAAGGAAGGGAAAGCGGAGAAGATGAACATTTATGAAGCAATTTTTCTTCTCTAATCGTAAGCGAGAATGCTTCATGAACCACAGCGATAGTTTGCTAGGATTTGTTTTCTTCAGTCGTATCCAAATAATCTCAACAAAAAAAAAATCACCGTACATTCGTTCGTGAAGAAAACTCGTTCTTTGTCAGACTAAATGAGTTGTTCTCATTCCGAATCGAATGAAGCTGACGGAGAAGAGAAGACATAAGCAGGGTGTACAATTTAGGAGGAGCGGGCCTAGTGGTGATCGTTTGTTGCGTACTTAGACTGAACCCGCACATAGCAAGTGAGTAACCGAGATAATAGAATTGCAAACGACGAGAAAAACACACGTTTTCTAAACGAATTCGTGTCTTGTTTGCGATCTTTTCAAGCGCTGTACTACCATTTTTTTACCGTTCTTATTTCACTTCTAGGCGTCATAAATCCGAAAACACGAAACTAACTTGAACTGTTGTATTGCCACAGCTCGTTTTTGTGTGTCGAAAAAACACTCCCTATTACATTACTTCGGCGTGGATTCATATTAGATGGTAAACGATTTTTAAAACATATAGAAAGCCGTCATTTAGAGAAAAATGAAATCTCTATGAAAGGTACAGTATATCTTAGGAGGTTTACGAAAGAAATAAGTAGGTATATTTAAATTGACGAGAATTTCGTGAACGCGATAACGTATGATAAAAAGGGATGCACTGCTATGAAGAAGGTTTCAGAAAACGAACTGCTCGCGGTTCAGATGCGGTCGCATAGGTAGGCTGGCAGCGAGGGAGAGACCCGAGCATGCACCTCGCATCGCCGCCATCAAGTGTTATCATCTGTCTGTGGATCGCCTTTTTGCTGCTGCTCAGCGACTGTGCGCCAACCTTATCCACAACCACTGCTGGCGACTCTCGTACCCTTCATTGTCCCAACAGGTTACTTTACTCACATACCGAAAAGAAAATAAAAAAACAGAGAAGGTCGTTATCTTTGACTCTCAATTTACTTGACGACTGTCTCGTTCACGAGTCTGTCTTTTGGTCCTTATTTCGATCTGCTGATTTAATTGCCTGATACCACCAACCCGTAACCAATAGAGGAGTGTCTCACGTCTTTGCTGTCAACACAAAATACGAGTATATTTTCCTAAGTTCCTGCAAATCATTCGACAAAATCCAAAAAAAGCTACTGGTTACTGGCTGTTGCGTAGACATAAAAAGCAGGATGCAATAGCGAGGGATGCTTTCAGCATTTAAATGGCTAAAGGGTTGAATAATAAACGGCAGGAAATACGACTTTAACATGGATTAAATCGAAGGTAAATAAATCACAAATATAAGTCAGCATCAACGAGAGGGAAAAAAGGCGAGAGCAGCCAAACTGCAGGTGTTTATGCGTGCCGGATGCTGTTGAACAGCAACGACTCATCATCAACTGTAAATGGACAAAAGTTAGCGCCGACACTAATCCGTTCGTACACTTCCCTCAGAATGCAACAAAAACGCTCAATTTGGAGTGTGACTCCGAACAGCCATCCATACTTCTCGACAGAACATTCTCAGGATTCTCCAATCTGCAGAACCTTCGCATTCAGGTAATATTGCCAATGTGCCAACGGTATGGTCAGCATAAATTAAGTGTCATTTCATTTGGGGCCGCTATAAACTAATACAAGGAGCAAATGCGTTTATCACCATGAAGTGTTTTTCCGATAAATCTCATGCAACGGTTTTTGGTGATCAAACGATAAACCTTAGCGGTGCTGATCTGGGCAGTGGATGGTGTTTGTTTTATCTTTCTTTGCATAGCAACTCGGCATAAGCCCAGCGCAGGAACGAGCTGTAAGGTGTTATTGTTACAAAAAAAAGCCAAAAGTCGAATCAGTCGAAACACACAACAAGCTATGTGTATAGGAAGAACGCAGAAATACGCCCTGCTGTTGGGTGCACTTTGGCAAAAATTAGTTTACGGTTTGCGTGTTTACGGGACGGACGACTGAGCTAAACAAGCCCACCAAATGCGGAAGTTGTCCCGACGCGAAGCGATGATCCAGAGGCAATTCAACTGCGTTTCACACCATTCTCTTTTCACACGCAACAAGCCATTTTTCCTTGTTGCTGCAGCCAATAGCTCGCTGTATACCGGTTTGGCGATCAAATTCATTCACTCACTCCACTCTCACCATTAAAATCTCGTCCGTTAAATCAAAGCGCCACGTTTCTTTCCCGCGCCAAACATACCGTCAAGATCTATTTTGCTTGTTTACAAATTCCGAGATTCAGAAACAACATTATAAAGCTTGCCAAAATAAATGCGAATGAGAAAAAACTTCGCGATGATCAGGTAGGTGGCCCATTAAACTTTTACGCTAACAGTGCGACTGTGGTCTTCTAATAAAAAAATCGTCCGATAAACTGTGCAACTCATGATTAAAGTTGGCCGACATGAAGATTCATAAAGTATTAGCAACCAAATATCATGCCCTATGAAAACGTAAGGCAAATTGTTCTTTTAGAAATGTGGAGTGCACGTCCTGTCGAGAGACCTTTTCCAAGGTCTTGTAAATCTTCGCTCACTCTACCTCTACCGAATGGGCCTCAAGGATCAAGAATTGATAATTTCGGAAGGAATTTTCGACAAGCTCAGCCGACTTGAGAAGCTAGCAATCATTGAGTCACATATTCGCACCATTCCAAATAACACTTTCTGCAGCACGCGTAATCTTCAGGTTCATATATTTCCATGCCTTAGCTCTAACAAACCCATATGGTTCGGTGAACATTTAAATATGCGCAAATATGTTACCCTCTTTTTTCTCTTTCCTCGTCGCCAATCTTCGAGAAATTTTGTGCAGTCCCATATTGCGATACTAGAGCAACAAAAAAGACCTTAAAGTGTTCATTTTTGTCAAAAAAAAAAATTTCTGCGGAAGTCTTCAAAACTTCTAAATTTCGCATTATTATTGTAAGGTTGCATTTGTCAGAGGGCTGCAGGGGAGGGGAAAGGAGGAGGGGGAAAGGGGGATGGATGGTGTGAAAGAGTGCTTCATGTTGGTGCGCGACTGGCCGCTGCATAAAGTGGGCGAAAGCTGTTAGGCACTGACCAAAAACGGCACTTTCACGCAGTATGCATATAAACATTGTCTGCAGACAGCCGACACATGAAATCAACTCTTCGTCACAGCAATGCGTGACCCAAGAGCAAATTGGAAATGATAGTACCTTCTTGACACAAAACGATTAACTACGTATTGGAAAATTTCATATTCACGCTCAAATTTCGCAATATGGGTCTTTGCGCCAATGAGTTTTAAAAAAACGACCGAACGCCTAATGGCAGATCGGAATTTACGTATTACTTGAGATAAGAAACGGTTTTTGCGCGGTCACGGAATGAGTAATGACGGTTTGCAACACCAGCTCCAGACGACAGCGAAAAAGTTACTCATGTGATAAAGCCCTGAAAGATAACTAGCGTACTACCATGACAAACTAAACTACTACTGTTGTAATAATGAACATTTTTTTGCCGTTGCTTGTATGGAAATACACTACTGCTCTTTACCGGGATCAAGTTGTAGCACTAACTATTTGCAGGGTAAAACTGCATCAGATTTCCGTTCTTTTAAAGTTTTACAGCTCTGAAGAATTTATGGCCAAAAGCCGAAAAACCTGAAATGGTTCGCACTGAAAACGCAAAACAGATGAGCTTTCGTAATGGCGACGTAATCTCCACATAGAAAGAAGTTCGATCGTCTGCCTTTGAATTTCTAGAGTTTCTAGAACTTGGGTGATGGAACTGATTACGGTGTCTTTGCCAGCTGCACTTCCTGCTTTGGTACAGCCATTCTACAGATATGGTAGCCGGCCATTTAAAAACCGAGAGAGCATCACTGTAGATCGATTACAGGTGGTCAACGTTTCATCCAACTGGTTACATTCGGCAAACGTCGGGACGAATACAGAATGTTCCGCCGAGCAGTTGGTCATCGTCGATTTTAGCCATAATCGACTTCAATCGATCAGTTCGTCAGATTTACTACCACTCGTTGCAATACGGCAAATCTCTTTCGCACATAATCAAATCGAGCATATTCATCGTGAAGCTTTTCAAGCCAACAACCTACTGCAGCATCTTGATCTCGAATGGAATCGCATCCAAGAAATGCCTATTATTCCAGGTATGCCTCCTACCTATAATTTTGAGCGGTCAGTAAAGGTGAATCATGTGAAAATTTTTGTTTTCCACTTATTTCTTTGATCTAGTTTAGTACAGAAAAATTTCTTCAAATATTAAAATGCCCAAAATTTCAGACAGCGTCATTTATCTAAACGCGGCCAACAATCGACTCAGTATTATTCCGGCCACTGTGGCCAATCTGCCAAGCTTGATCTCTCTTAACCTGAGCGCGAACAGTATCGATGCTAGCACACCGTTTCCGCTGGCTGGGTCTGAGCTCGAGGTTCTTGACCTCAGTTATAACCGATTTGAATCTATTCCTATGCCTCTTATCGACAACTGCAGTCCCACTTTAGCGCATCTCAACATGAGGTCCAATCGCATCGAACAAATACCACCCAACACTTTTATCAACTTCACCCGATTGCAAACGGTAAGTGCTTATGAAAATGATTTTCCAATAATTGTGCCGCTATGGGGAAACCTGTTCCTTTGGAATATGGGAAACAGGAATTGCATGGAAAAAAAGAATTCATTAAATCAACCTCTTCATTTGGAGAATCTGTTCAAAGTCGGTTGGCTCACAACGCCAACACCCATATTTTGCGATGAAGCTCTTTACAAATCTTTGCCTACAAAACTTACTCGAACTGCAAGAAGAAATTTCACAAAACGTAGTCAGTCGAAAGAGCCTCGTATAAACATATTAAAAAATTGCTATTGACTGCTCATTGTAAAAAACTGTGCGCATCTATGTTCTGTACCCCTTCAATATATCAACAATGCCTTTTTAACAATCACTCGCTGTAGCAGGGTCATATTTCAACAATCCTACCATGTACAACGGAAACATCCACTCTTATTTTGGGTAAAAATATCATCAGGTGTTAGAAAATATTATCCATTTATGACTCCATATACTCAACTTTGAAACAGCGATCGGAAATGAGCGAGAAAAAAGAGCACAGAAGGTGCATGGGCAATTGACTGGAAAAAACCAGAATTCGTATCGCATTTACATCGGCCATTTCTCAGTTGTACTTAAATGGAGGGTGCGAGAGTAAACTGGCAAAGAACGACATTGGCTGACTCATAAGAGGAACACTTCTAGCAGGCTGTTTAAACAAATTCTTAAGCGACGTCGCAACACCTTCACGCAACTAATCAAACGCTCCAAAAAAAAAAAAAATCGATCCTCAGCAATAAGCCAGTTCTCGCATGGAAACACATGCACACATACGTGCATTCCTAAGAAGAAATCACAGAGTGAGTTTCTTGACTTTCAAAAATTTCTCGACAGGTAATTCAACTTTCGAAGTTTCCTGACTAGTCCAGTTAATCAATAATTTTTAAAGCATACAGGGGGAGGAAAATTCTCTTTAAAAGTAACAAGTACCACCATCAAAGTAATTTCACATTCTTAGCAGTTATACGCGACTTTTTTGTGCAAGACTCCTACAAACTGCTACTCATTCTTGTTTGTCGGCGACTGCATTTAGTCAGTCACGCATGCACAATGACTTCGTACGTAGATAATGTAGTGTAGCATTTGACAGCTGGACAAGATAAACGATAGGATGCTTACCCTTAGATTAGCCAATTTCTCTGCCGATACAAATCAGTATGCATCACTGAGAGAAAAAAAAGCGGTAGATCTCAGTTAAGAGAGGCCTGAAAAATAATCCCGTCGTATTTGATAACCCGATCTACAGTACTGGTCCTGTTTCTGTTTCAAAATGCCTCGCATATCATGTATTCAAAAAGCGTTCGTTGACCAGCGCTTCTTCCTTTGAACAGAAGCAGATGAGGCACTAGCAGCAACAACTCGTTTGAAGAATGCACGCAATCTTATGCTATGCGGCTGCCATAGCCATTGTCGTATGCCTAATATGAGCTGTTTTCTGGCTCATAAGCCAACGAAGAGGGCACTACAGCAGCAGGCAACAGCGCACTGCTCAACAGCTAATCTTGATGAACAGTGGCTACTGCTGCTAGATGAAACCGGGCAATCGCAAAATAAAAGCGAATGCACATGCCCTCTGCCAATAACCGAAACACGTTCTCTGACCACCCTCCCCCTTCCCTCTAACTTGTTCTTCCTCTTGTTTCTTTCTCTACTAGCTTCTTAGTTAGTTACCCAGAAAGGGGGCGATGTATAAACAATAAACGACATAAGTATGAAATTGGCGGTTACCCAAGCACACTGCAATTCCTCGTTATATGATGTCATTGCTTTTCAGACAGTTGCAGTTTTAGCGGTGACATTCCAGTCTTTCAGAGGATAAATGAAGCTCCTTCCAAACAAGACGAACAATACCCCTGTATTGTTCTTGACCAGCTGCTATCTCATCCATCACATGCCTTATCTTACGTCCAAATCTCACAACATGCCTATGATAATATTTCTTTTTTCTCTCTACGCTCCTCAGCTTCTTATTTATTGCCATAAAGCAACCTATTCTAATGGGAAAAATGGAAGGAAATGCAAAATCACATGGAAAAACAAACAGACGATATGAAAGCAAAACTGTGAACGGGCAACAAAATATGCACAAGATTAGAGTACAGCAGAAAAACAAATGATGGACGCACTGCTGTCGAATAAACATCATGGCGCCACAAAAAGCATTATGCTTTGGTGGCTACGAAGTACATCTAAATTTATGCGATAATGATGCGCTTCCTTTACCTCTCCTTTTCAAAGTCCAAACAATGCATGATAACGCATCAAGCATTTCAGTGGATTCACTAATCCACTGATTCGTTCACTACTATGGCCTTCTATTTCCGATTACTGCTTGCTCGTACCCCTACCCTCTACTCTTTCATTGTATCTGCTTAACCGAATCGAACAAACATTGTGTTTTAGCCGCACAAATTTCAAGAATCTTCCAAATTGTATATGGTCACTTCACCATTTTTTTCCCTTCTCCAATTCTGAGCACGAAATTCTCAGATGCCACGCTGATGCGCTCACCTCTAAACGTCGTTGTCTTTGACAGCAAATTCGCCTAGTATAAGAATATCCAGCGGAACTGCATTTCAATGCGACTCTGGAGTTTCCTGAGGCTACGCATCAGGAGAAAAACATCTCCAAATTTTCTTCCATTTTAAAACTTCATAGTAATACTACCTTTTCTGTTTCGAACATCCACGCGAATCAAATTGCGATTACCCTCCCAGTAGGGTAGCGCAGTGCGGGAAGAGGAAAGAGGGGAGACGGAATGATGCCCATGTACAATTCTGGTCTATGAGCAAATTCACGTATAGAATTTAGGTGAAATCTAAGCTACTTGCAGCTCGATATGACGTCAAACCGCCTTTCCCAAATAACGAAGAACAGCTTCGCAGGCCTCGAGGAACTCACAAAATTGCATGTCTCCAATAATTCAATCTTTCAAATTGGAATCGCCTCATTTGATGCGATCGCCCATCTAGCGGAACTCGATCTCTCCAGAAACGTTTTACTTGAAGTTCCACTCGCAATCGGAAGACTCTTCAAACTTAGGCAGCTGAACTTATCGAGAAATCGGATTAGGTATGTGCATCTCTGAAAATTAGCAAATTCGAAAGGAATGAACTCGCAAAATTGTCATCAAATGATTCCTTAGCCGTTTGGAATGCTCATGTGAGTCTTGAAATTAACAGTTTCTGCTAGTTGATGCCGAAATAGGAAAGATGAAAGCCCGTCGGCACGTTCGGAAAGAGCGCAACTGGAAATTATGTTGAGGAGATTGTTCCATTGTGTGGTCATCTCAGTGACAAACAATCAATTTGTGCGTGTCATCCTCATCCGAAGAGTACCAAACACCCTTAAGCTGGCCGGCAAATGCTCCACTGGGCAATGCATACCTCATTAATCTACCAAAGACCACGCACACACAGAGATCTAAGTGTTTGTGCTGCAGTGCAACAACGTAACCCTCAAAAAAATTAGGCCAACTCATCACACGCATACCACCAAAACGCTCTCCTTTTACCGATTGCAAAACTCGAAACGGAATATTATCGACAAGTAAGCTTTGCCTCAGCTGCTTTAATTCCTTTTTCTAACATCCTACCAATTTGTTGCACATATTCTGCACCGCTTTCCTTCGGTTGAATTAGTTCGTATAAAAGCAGCAATAGTCAATAATAACCTGCACCTTTGTTTCAGTAAGACTTACAAGTTTCTCTTCAACAAGCTGCCTCATCTTCACTCACTCGATCTCAGCCACAATAAAATCGCATCGGTAAGTGGCGATAAATGTTCGCAAAACGCATACTTGTTGAAATACAAAAGCAGAGTCGCTTTTACAAGCGTTTTGTGAACACGTTCACAGAGGCAATTTTTACAGCTGCCACACCCGAAAGCTGTAACAGGCGAGTCTGTAGTGAAATTAAGCAGTCGGAAAACTTGATGCACTGCTCCCGTTCAGTTTCACTCAAAAAAGCATTAACCACTGCTTAGCTACTAATACAGCAAATACGAAGTCCTGGCGGTCGTCTAACTATTGACCGTTGCAAGCTGCAGGATTCATAGTGGTGCGACTAGTCTTTGACCGATAAGGGTTCGATTGTTTACACCTTACTAGCACACCAGCATAAACATTCACTACCTTACTCATCAACAACAATATATTCGAACTCGTTGCAGATCGACTCTTATGTTTTCTCGGATCTGGCACGTTTGAGCGAGCTTTCCCTGGCGCACAACTCCATCGACCACATCGCACAAGATGGCTTTGTCAAATGCCCAAAATTGCGCCAAATCGACCTGTCGGCAAATTTTCTTACTAACTTCAACGGTGCGCTTGCCGAAGTGCTCAACCTGAAGCGACTAAACGTGAGCGCGAATCTGGTCGAAATTCTGCAGTGGAACGAGTTTCCACTGGGCGTTACACATCTCGAGATCACCGACAATCGCATCGCACTTGTCGGATCGGCTAGTAGCTCTCGAGTCAAGAATGCTCAGGTTCGACTTGCTTTCATAGTGCTCATTTCTTTACGCTGAACCGCTTCACGATTGTAATGAATAGACATTTCTAAGATGGAAAGAGACAAATACCGGTCTTTGGCATTATTGCATCACAGGGATTGTTTCATCCGAAGCCAGTTAAGAAGACGAGGAGAATCAACAAACCTACTGAAATCTTTAGTGCATTCCAAATTCCCAACTGCTAGGGAGAACATGTTAGCCATGGTGACCCCGACGTAAAGCAGACTAAAATTCTGATGAGTACTTCTCCCTACACTCTTTGCCACTCGTAAATGGTACAACAACGTATTAAAGCGGAATTATCAAACTGCAGTTGCAAAACAACCGCATAATGGTGCTGTCGGCAGAGCAGATTCCCTCGACGATAGAGCGTCTGAATGTGAGCAACAACTCGATCCAAGTGGTTTCAAACGCCACGTTCAGTGCCAAATCGCACCTCAGGTCGATCGATATCACGGACAATCGTCTCAACCGAATCGAACACTCCTCCTTCGCTGTTGACAACCTTTCTTCTGGTTCCTCCATACAGTTATATGTTAAAGGAAACCCGCTCATTTGCACCTGCGAAATGGACTGGCTTCGAAGGTCCGCTTCATTGGTGAGCTCATTGCCAGCTTATGTGCATTTCCTCTTGTTCGGTCAGCGTTCCAAAAATCAAATACCCTATAACTTTGCATTAAACCACGAAAATTACAGATGCCCCATATTTGAGGTGAGAGGTCAGGAAACTATGTCCACGGCTGTTTTATGAACTCAAGTATGACCAAAAGCAATTGCTCACATCTTAATTGCAGGGTAAATCGGTGATCGCAATAGTCGACGAACAACAAGCATCTTGTTTGCACCGCATTGATAAACGTCAAATTATTCTGGCGCACGTTACACGTGACCAGTTCTTGTGCAGCTATCGACAGGTAATAAATTACATTACCGGAAATTTTACTCCAAAACAATACCAGTCTGTGCAGTACCCAAGCAAATTTCACTTAAGAACTTAGCGAACAGTAGTGTGTACGCTCCGTTTACTTTTCACGCTGCAGGGGGCAACGATTAGCATATATGCGACCAGCCGCTGCAAAAGCATTTTCCATAATACTGACATAACAATATCAATATTCTCGCCCTCTTCTAATATAGCGCGCCTTGCATTTATCCTTTGTCTGGTATCATATCACATCTGAGGGAAAAATGATGAAGGAAGAGAAGAAAGGAAGGGATGGTGATGCGAAAAGAGAAGATATAACAAGCATAAGATCAGAACGTTGCTCACGTGAGCCTTGGAAAACAGATAACCGTTTTTTTTTCTCATCGGGTCTTCTCCACTCTTAAAAACAGTGCAGAAGGTCAGATTGAAAAAACGGTTTCAATACTAAGAAACGCTACTGCAGACATGTGAGCCAGATTGTATCTGCTGCCAATACGGCAACTGCGACTGCAAATCAAAATGCCCCGACGGATGCGAATGCTTTCATGATGCTAGCTATTCAACGAACATCGTGCGATGTTTATCACTCAATCACACCGATCGCCGCAACTTCTCACCAAAGGTAAAATGCGTTCAAATGGCGCTAACTAACGATTCGTGTACAGTACTTTGAACAAAACCGTACTGGGTCGCTAATTTGCGTCCATTCATAGATTTTTGAATTTTCGAAATCTATATATTTTAAAATGCTCATTTATAAATTATTTTTTTTTTGTCTTGAGAAAGTTCTGAATGGCGTATGCCTTCCATTCTCAACAATTACTGCCTATTAACATCGGAAGGTAGTGTCTTTAATAACGTATTCAAGGATCTACCGATGTATGCGACACACGTATATTTGGAGAAAATGAATCTTGCCGTTATCAGAAGTCACGATTTCCTCGGAAGGATGCGACTTATTCAACTTTACATTAATAGCTCATCTGTTCGCGAGATACAACCTCTCGCTTTTAACACGCTCTCATCATTACAGGTAAGCAATAAGAAGTTCTTCGTACAAACGAATTTTCTCGAAGGCTTTATAATAACTCATGATGTTCTCCGACTAGTCGCATTTTTAATGGAAAAAAAGCAAGGAACTATGTATATTAAAATTTTCGTTTGCATCACCTCTGCAGAAGCAAATGCAATTAAGTGACTTTCAGCTTCTCGACCTTTCTGGGAATGAGCTAACGAGGCTAACTGGTGATGAAATGTATCGTACTCAAAAAGTCACTCATTTATTCCTAAATGATAACAATATATCGAGCCTGGACGACCGAATTAAGGAAGTTATGCCTGCACTGCAACTTGTCACTCTCCACGGCAACAAGCTTCACGTGAGTTGCAGTTCGCCTTTGAGAACGATAATGCACAAGGTTGCGAGATAAGCAGAATTAAAGTCAAAATAACCCCAGTTCAAGTTATAAGGCGCAAACAATGACGTTAAAATTGAACTACCATCGCTCCATTGTTCCGGCAGCAGAATGTTGGCAAAAAGTTGCAATCAACATTCTGAACCACTGTCACATTTAAGAACTGCGACGCATCAGAATAATCTTTAAAAGATTCGTCTAGATATATCACAACAAATTCTGCTTAAAGGATCTACCGCCAGTGATCGAGCAGCTCGGAGAAAGGCTAGCGCGTGTTTCTCTCGCCTCCAATCCATATCGTTGCGACTGTGGTTCTCGTTTTCGTATGCAGTCATGGTTACCCGAAAATATGGCGAAAGTCATTGATGCCGCCGATATCCTGTGCGTTGAAAATATCACTAACGCATTCCGCAACAACGATACCACTGTGCTAAGTGCCTATCCCCCAAATCAGGGAGACGAACTTTTCACCATGCCGATGGCTCAGTTCATCGCTGGCGTTAACACGTAAGTGTTTCATATTGATTTAGCCATTTACCTTCCAATATTTAGCCGAATAAAAGAACAGTCCTTCAACAACTGGGAAAGACGTAAGTTCGGCTAAAACAGAAGACTATGCTATCGAGAGCTGCGAAGGGTAAAACAGCTAGCTGGATGATATTTTAGGAAATACAGGCTTAGAAGTGCTCGCACAAGTATAGGTCACGCACCATACCGCTGGCCAGTATCATGGGCGTTTCATTCAAATTAAGCTGATTTTCAGCACAATTTGCATACCGACTGCGAATGGAATATTTGGAGGCGAAGGAGCAACCAGTTCAATACTGGTTATCGTAGTCGCGATTGCGTTATTGCTCATACTAACGGGTCTTGTTCTGCTCGGAATCGCTCTTCTGCGGAAAACTCATTCTGCGATGGCCCAACGTCGCTACAAGGCACCACCATCGTTGAACTGCTCACAAACAACACCCGGCTCGAGTCCTCTACCACTCATTCATTTTGACGCATTTGTTAGCTACGCCAAAAAGGACGAAAAATTCATCATCGACTCGTTGTGCAGGTAAATGCAGCTTTTTCTTTCACCGCTACTCCATTTCGATCAGTATGTACTAATGGCTTTATTCCACGAGGTCACATTTCTAAACTTGTCTTTCATTTGACGTCCCTCTTCTCCTACTGTTGCTCCAGCGCTGTACTCGAAATGGCACATATCACAGTGTAATACAATGTCCAGCTAGTCAGTTTTCTTTGAACAGCCGGACACTATAACAGAAAAACGTTGTTCGTGTACCACGCATAGACTGATAATTGATCAACTCTGCTAACTGCATTATAAGGCTTCGTAGTTGCTCAATTCATATTTTTAGGCAACTTGAATCGGAAGACTATTTACTGTGCTTGTTGCACAGAGATGGCCCCGCCTACAATACACGATTGCATTCCGTATCCGATGAGCTCATCAATCAGATGGAGTGCTCGCAGTCGCTTATTTTTGTGTTAACCAAACAGTTCCTCGAAAACGAATGGAAAACTCTGCAGGTATGCGTGCATTGAATAATAACCCACCTCCCCTTCCCTCCCATCCCCCTCCTCAAAAGCTGCTACCGTACACGTCTTAGTTTCTATAGAAATGTCCCACCTTTTTAGAGGCGTTTCACGGTTTCAACGAGCCTACATGATAGGATTGCCTACTGGGTTTACTAGCACTCAACATACTTCACAATGCAAACAAGCCAATATATATATATATATATATATATATATATATATTCTTTTTTTTTTATATATATATATTGGCTTGTTTGCATTGTGCATAATTTTTCAAAATCTCGAAGCCTCATTAATTCCCGTGTTGCTCATCAAAGTAAAGCATATCTTATCGCAACAATAACTTCCTTTAAGTATCAAAAATGTCAAAATATGAAAATGTCCCATTTCATGCATATAGTGCTTCATTACCTATTTCAGATCAAGACATCGCATCAATTATTTGCGAAAAATCGGCACAAAAAGCTAATTGCTTTGCTCGGCGAAGGTATTGAGCCGAATCAACTGGACGCCGAACTGGGACAAATTCTTCGCAAGAATACATGCATACGAATGAACGACCCGTTGTTTTGGAACCTTCTACATTCGGCACTGCCAGTTAGGATAGCACCCTCATCCTGCAGCGGCGATTCATCACAAATCTACTCTGACTGCTATGGTAGTATTGTTCCAAGTGATATCGTCTAAGCATTACGGAAAAACTTTAGCTGTTGTAATTGCCGTTCCACTGTTGCTTCCGGTGTGCTTCAGTTTGTGCTCATCAGTTTCATTATTCAGAAAAGTAATTTCCAAACAGAATCCGGTATATTTTAACGCCATGGTG
>JPKZ01022854.1:868098-900404 GCA_000803305.1 Toxocara canis
GAAAGGGAAGAGAGAAGGGGGAGGGGGAGGGGAAACAGGAAATCAATCCTTCTTTGGTTTAAGCTGCAATGTTTCTGGTCGATGTGTGACGAAATCTCAGAAATCTGGAAGAGACCGCCTAAACCTCAAACATTTATTACTCTCCACCAGTTCCGCCCTTCCAGATAATCACAGATTGCGTTTTGTTCTTATTGACTCATCGATGTTAGTCGATTCAGATTCCCTTCGCAAAAGGACATTTCTGAAGACGGTCATATGTCAACGAGAATCAATCAGATATCGCTGTGGCGAAAGTAACATGAACACGAAAAACTAATCAGAAAATTTTAAAGGTCATGTGATTTCTTTTCCGCTTCATATACAACAACCTCCTCTTAGGACAATGATATGATGTTACCTGTTATTTTCCATCCCTCGAATTTTTCATTTTCATCCAACCTAACCTAACTTACCTCATCCGCCCCTAACGCCAGATTTCCTCTCGCAATAATGCAATACAGTTTCTCCCCACACAGGCATCGTATTCTGCATTTTTTTTCCATACGATGATTAAAATGAGGAAAAAAATTACTTTAATTGCGTCTCTCAGTTCGACGTGCAGGAGATCAAGTTCTGCGCTTAAAGCCGCCATTTCTTTTTCGGTAGAAGCGCCCCTGAGGCGCTCCGTGGTTTTAAGAATTGCGGCCTCCAATTCCTCCATTGCTTTGCGCACAACTATCATCTGGAATTTGCAAGCTAACATGAAAAGTATAAAACCTCCTGATTTAGAGGAATGACACATAAGCTGTATGGCCTGACTGCGATAACATAAAATTCAACATCGCCTCAACATGAATGAACTTACCACTACTCAACTCTCGGGCTTAACTGAAGCCTAAATATCTAAATGCGTCAGTTTACGACCTTTCTTCTCTCCTCGTGTTTTTCTTCCATCCTCCTTAATTTTCGTCTCTTTCACATTTATTTTTCAACGGTGGAGACGGAAGAAGGAAGAGGGGAGAGGAGGCAAAGGACGAAGGGGTGGAGGGAGGAAAGCTCATGTATGTACTCAACATTGCTTCGGTTGAACGGGAGTCAGCCGGCGGCAAATTTCCAAAAATCAGTTTTATGAATTATGCCGCTTTGCGCTATTCAGCTAGTGCGCACACTCGATTCAGGAAAATCGGTTGAAAACGTTGAATATAAACACACACACAAAAAAAAAAACCCAACCGCCCTACGAATGGGCTTTATCTTCTCGAGGATTCTTCGGTAATCTTGCCAATATTTGAGCACTTTCGATTGATGGCGATGCTCCAACTGACTGCAAAAGCAAAACATCAAGAGTAAAGCATCGACTTTAGACTAGATGTAAAGTCGGATTAAGCAGAATTTGTTCTGTGGAAGATTAATGAAGCTCAAAGTATATCAACTTTGACGTCTATGCTAGGGAAAGAGAGAGCTTATAAAAAGGTAATAGATAATGGAACCTACTAATTTCGAGAAGTGAGCGGATGTTCAGGGGAACTGGAATGGATATGGAACGGTCGATATTTCCACTGTTTACATTTCGCTCTTCTTTGAATTGTTAGGAGTAATTATAGCATAAATTAATGATGAATCGATGATGAGAGGAACTTATATTCCGGGATGCATATGGAATATGCGGTTACTCAAAACAGGCTTTTAAAAGCCAAACATCAAAACGAGCATAAGGTGATAAAATGACTTCCTCCGTACTCGCAATATTTAGGAAAATCTGCAGGTTGTTAACAGAAAAAGCCAAAAATTCAACTGATTCATCCAGTGTTCCATTACTTACATCATGACGGTTTCGTAAGCCTCGCCCAAACTTGGCTTGCGACCAAGAAAACGAGCTTGCCCTTTATTTTGTGCGATATAGGCCACTGTTGAGACGATTTCATTGAAAACAACCTCTACCATACGGTCCCTGTTTTTCTTTATCTAGAAACATCACTTATAAATGCACTGAACAATGGCTAGATCGATAACTGGGCAGCTATGTTAGCCGACTGCTCATCAGGGGGAAGTGGCTACTCAAGCCTTCCGCAAAACTTTCCCGCAATCATTTTTAAAGACTCGAAGTTGTATGGTGGAAGGCAAGTAGTCGGAGCTTATTCAGTTATTAATTAAGCGCTCAAGATCCCCGGAAAGATTCAATTCTCTGTTTTTCCAAAAATCCGAAACCGGAAAAACGTCCCGTGCAAAAAAAGCAACCACTGCTTCACAGAATGAATGCACAAAGCCATTTCCAATAAGTTAACGTTAAGCAAAGATCATTAAATCAGCAAACGCTGCATATTCAGACAGACACAATAAATATGGGCTTGGCTATTGTTAAATCCTCCTCAGTTAACATACATTTATCACGTAAGTAACTAAACACCACGCTTTACCAAATCTAAGAAACAATAATTTCTTCCGATCAAACAGCTTTTTGGTCTTTCTTTTTTAAAGTACTTCTTTACCGCTGTTCCATGTGGTAGGTGACTTTTACTCTTGTGACCTCTAACGCTTTTTTTGTTCGATTTGCCTTTCTACTTCTTGCACTTGCCAACATAATCAAAATGAAAAATATCCACCCTTCCACTGCCCATCATTCCCTTATCCTATGATGGAAGGATCTGACATGAAGCAAATAAGCAAAAAAATAAGAATACTGAGTAGATACGAACCTTGGCCCCATCAGAATCGAAAAGAGGGCAGTCATTTGCATCAAATGGATGTAGATATAAGTTGAACTGTCGGGCCACTGTCGCGATCGGGTTCCCAACTGTAAACTGTTAACATGAGCAGCTTTCTCTCATTCAAAATATTACAAAACACTCTATCCAATCTCAAGTTTGCAAGGCACCTCATAGGCAGAACCTAATGTTAAGGGATACGCGAAAAGACCCCCTCAGTTAGGGAGAATGAGGCTGAAGAGGAATTGCACATAAGATTTACTACACATACGCGTTTGGTCTCATTGTCACACAGCTAGCAACAGAAACGTGAACAGTTATAAACCAGGTTAGGGAAGACTGTGAGAGGCTGATGAGTTAGGACTGAATTGCGTAATATATTAAAATAATACATTTAAGTTCGCCGTTCAGGTTTCATTGACCGAATACGAATGAAACTTTTGAAACTAACCTAGCCCCATAACGAACATCGCGCCCAGATCGGCCACGCATCGCGGCATTGGCTTTCTGTAGGTGGAGATACGGCCTCCCGTTCGCCACTGAAATACACATACATTGGTTCACAACGCTCAACGAAAGAAATGCGCAATTCTTCGCTTTAAAGTTGAAACTTTACAAAAAATTTGCGCTCACAACGCTCAACTAAAGAAGTGCGCAATTCGTCGTTTTGAGCTGAAGCTTTGCAAAAAATTCTTTTCAAATTCTAAGCATGATAACTGGACACAGAGATAAACGTACTGCTACAAAGGTATGGAAGAACAGTCAGATTTTGCAAGCATAACTTGTGCTACAGTTACGAATGGTGCTCATAACGAAGAAGAGACAAACAAAAATGCATACGCGGGCTTCAATGACGACTACATTCAGTCCGAAGTACTGCAGTTGACGTGCAGCTGCTAAACCCGACGCGCCAGCTCCGATCACAATCACACGCTTATTTACTGGCTTCACGCGCGCTAAAAAATCGAACACGTTTACGCTTCTTATTATTCATGGAATGCAGAAGTAAAAAAGGGGAAATCTATATAAGGCAAATTTCATGCACGCTGACAAACTAAATTCCGAACACGTAACAGGGGGACCTGTCCTCAATCAGTATAATACCATACAGAGACCATTTACCACATCTTTGCTTGTGTTTGACGACAATCACCACTGCCCCATACCTAAACTGGCTCTGTATGTAAGCCAAAACGCTCGTGTGGATACACATATATGAGTGCAGAAGTGATGGCGTCAAATACCAGGAAAGATGTGACATACGCCGCCTAGGTTTCCAAATCACATCGAATCGGTCAGAGAAGGAGATGAAAGATTTAAGAATGAAGTCCGGTAAGGCTGGATTCTTCTAGGCAGAAATACAATAAAAATATTTTTGCAGAGTAACGAGATGAATATGCTCACAAATTCATTTATTCGCACAACTGCTGCCAGGGACTTATAAAGATGCAAAACCTTTTTGGTAAACAAACACCCCGAAATTGATATAGCTGTATCGCTGAAGGAATGCATGCACACGGTAGACAAGAGAGCGATCACCTGCAAATCATCCGAACATTATCGAATTAGCAAGACAGCCATGGAATGATTATTACTTAGCGAACTACCCACACTACAAACCGCTAAACTACACTTCTATAAACAGAACCCTTTATTTTTGCAAAAAAAAAGTGTATGGGACTGTTGTACACCCTAACATCAAAGATCAGCTTCGAAGTTTCCAACTAAGCTAGGCGATAAAAATGGCTGGATGGCGGGCAAGACGGTGGAAGGCGATACAGTGCACGCCAGCTCTCCGACGACATTCGAAACGTATTTCCAAAGGATGAAACCGATATGACACTTGTGTAGTAACTCGTTTCTCAGCGCTTCTTATTTTAGTTCGATTTTCTGCCGGCCGGTGTTGATTCAGCTAGCCGTCCAGAAATAGTCGCGAGCAACGAGCCCGAGACTTCACGACTATATTTGTTGACCTCTGATAGAAATTACTTTCGATCCACTCTGAGCAATCAAGCTGTATATACGAAAAACAAATTAGACACTTGAATTTAACGACAACATTGAACGTAGAAAATTTAAAAATTCGATTGTTTTCATGGGAAAAGCTTTCCTCGAACGATATGAACTTCCCTGATTGTCTGTCTCTCTCTCTCACACACACATGCAAACACATAGTGCTGCAGTACGTAAAAAAAATCACTCACTCCACGCACAAAAATCTTCGGCGTCTTTTCGCTAAGCCTTTAAAGGATGTTTGCTTTCATTTCATTTCTGCTTCTGTGCGGAAGTGTTCGCATTCTCTAGCATTCAAAGAGGCAAACTCACTGTCATACGGTGACGGCAAATGTGACAAAACGCTTTCGAACGACAGCTCCTTAGTTGGGTCGAGTTGCCAAAGTTGCAACTAAAAACAAAGAAAGAAATGCAGACGCTTCAGAAAATATCTGATTTTAAAAACTGAAATATCACAACTGGAACAGCTGGTTAGAAATCGAAGATAAAAACAAAGCCCGCGTGAGGAAGAGAGTTCGGCCGCAACCATAAAAGTGCAGTTGCACAGTGATGTTTCTTCGTTGCTTACTAACGATGCAAAACTGGAAACAATAAGCAACATAAATACGAAATCACGCAGCTCGAGTGTGATCACTCAACCAAGAAAAAAGAAATCCAACAAATATTTGTTTTCTACCACAGGCATCACAGCAGAAGTGAAGCGAAGAAAATAAATCATTAAAGTGAGGTGAAAGGATGAAAGAAGCAAGGGACAGAGAGGGTCCGAGAAAAGATGGGAAGAGGAGTAGGATTCAAACACCTGTAAACTGCCCTGTATCAATGAACACAAACAGTTGAGAAGGAGAGAGAGGGAAAGAAAGAAAAACGGGAGGGGGAGGTCTTTGCGTTCAATCCCCCCATCCTCCACCTCTTTATGAACGAGTCGTACTAGAACTGAACTGTTACGCAACGTGCACGTTTATTACTTCTACGAGAACCGTAAATTGGCTCAGAGATTTCGATGCCGAGAAAACTTTTCAATCGTCCCCTTCCCCGAAACCTATTGAAGGACCATGAGTTATACTACGACGATTTTCTGCATTGCGAATATCAGCAGCGATCGCACTTTGTGTGTCTTTCATGTGTCGCAGTACCTGCACTGTTTGAGTGCTCAATCACGAAATTGAAAAACGTATCAATCAAAATGAAAGATCCGATCGCCATTACCTGTACCCGGATCGAGGTTACCAAAATGTCGGCCACACCTATGCATGCTGTCAAACAATGCGAACTGCCCATTTTTAGATTCAAAATAAACGTTACAATGCATGCGAAAAATAACTCGACTAGGAAGGTCGCGTGAAATAAACAACGGAATACAGCATACAAGCGACTGTCAACCTTTCTAGGCTCAAAGACCTCCAAATCTCCATTTTCAGTCATCAATACCCTCCTCCCCTTCCCTCTCCACTAAATTTATGGTGGTTTCAATTGCACAACAACCACAGTGCGTAACACTGAACTGACAGGAAAACAACATTTCATCTTTCTAAGATATCGAATAGCAAGCAACCTAAAGTCCAGTCATCTTTGGGTGGCATTCGCATTCTAGTTGACAAGCTCCTGAATTATAAATGACGAACCGTTTTGTTTCTGATGTAGAGGTAAAGCAGCAAGGAATTCTTATTGTCAGAGATATCAGGGAAGCACGCCAATTCTTGTGACGTAAGTTTGTCGAAAGGAAGCCGGCTGTTTGCCGCTGCCGCCTCCAAAGCTACAATCAAACAAACAACCTTAAACACGCTGCGACAACAAATAAACCATATCAGCAAAGAAAAAAAATGAAACATGCTTCGTTATAATCCCCTCTCATTCCATGCTCTTCCCCTCCTTCCCCCTCAGTTCAGTAAAGGTGTTACGCTAAAACACGGCGACTTAGATTTAAAAAACATACAAGACTCAAAAATCAGTGTATTCAGTGTATTTAAATAGTATTCCATACAGAATAATGCTGGGTTGCACGGTGATCAGACAAAACCACACTTCCATTAGTAAGATATTTCGAAAAATTTCCGCAGCAAAAGCATAGAGAACTCTCTCACGAGTTCTTTGTCGCAAATTCCCTCTCGCTCTCCCCGCCTCACTCCCCGAAGCCTTCTTGTTCCTCGGACCACTTTACAAAAACGTAGAGGTAACTTTGCTGACCGACAGCTCTCCCTCCAAATGAATGGCTCCTGTAACATTCGGGGCTGAAGAAATATCACTGCGCTTCTTACCTGAAATGCTATTAGCACGTCACTCACCCATATCATCGTCTTCCCACTGAAGGATGTCCACATTGTCGGTGTCCGCCAAGAGCAGGTTCAACGCGTTACTCATCCTGCTAGATAAAACAACGATAAAAAGAAGCTGTTGATCATGCACTTTTTAAAACCTCTTTCACCGCTCTCACCGATCCCACCATGCCCTTTCAGTTCAAATTAAACTACGCATTGACATTCAGAAACACATTTAAACAACAACGAGAAAGATATGTTCATGCCTCAATTCCGCATTTTTAAACCCATGATAAAAGACCTGACGCAAAAGCGCACTATTCTTCATATTTTATTTACGAAATTTCACTGGGATCATAGATAGATCGGTGTATCTACGAAGTTCCCCTTAGTCCCTGCATCTTCATTGCACTTCCAGCAACTGTTCGCTAGCTTCCTCTTGCTTTCCCCAAGCGTAGGACAAGTGAGAGGTGGTCGGAGGCGGCACGCTCATCTCATATCGACGTGTCCGCAGATGGTCGTCTGCAGTTTAAAAAAAAAGGAATGAAAAGAGTAGAAATATCGAAAAAGGAAACAAAAAAAAACGAAAAACGTCCGTGACACCCGACAAATCGTGCAAAGTCACACAGGAGCGGTAGCTGTGCGGTGGTTGCGCTCGCTCGAAACTCCCGCTTCAAAAAACTTAACAAGTGCATGAAGAAGCATTTCCACTGCACAAGAAACGCAAGATAACTGCCCTTGCAAAAACGTCCACCAAAAATTTCATTTTTGAAAATTTGAATTTTGTGAAGCTCGACGACCGAAATGATGTTCAAGCCAATCATGCATGAACCGCGTGCAGTTTCCAGACCATTATACTGCAGAGTGCGATAAAAAAAGCTTTAGCCTGCTACGACCACTCATTATGTGGAACGTTTGNTTAGCTAAGGCACTACGGTAAGCGATTTCTAGCCACGTATAAAAACGATCCGGAATGCGATTGCAAAATGAGCGAATCACTCTCTGTCAAGAATCGAGAGCCCCTGCACAACATCGTTGTCAGCGTTGCAATAAGAGAACATTTTAAATTCAATCAAGACATTTTCAGTCTGCCTGCAAAATACGACATTCATAGGCAGCAGTCGTCCCGTCGAACTGAGAACAGCCCCATCATTTCAAGTAAACTTCGGTGTGCGCCTTTCAATAAATGTTTGGTACTAAACCCAAAATCAGCAAACAACATCGAACGTAACCGAGCGATTTTTACTGCGATATAACCGATCCATCAGATATAACGCCCAAAAAACTGCGAACAAAAAAAACAAAACTCTCATAAAATCTAAACAAGTTACAGCGAAAAACATCAAACAATCGAAAGGCCACATTTTAGCCAACAATAACACGCAACCATCTGAATTATTATCAACATTTTTTTCCACCACTTTGCATCACCACTTTATTGGCCACATCGGTAACAACCAACTTGATCGATACACACAAATGATACGCATAAACTCCATAATTTCAAATTGATTAGCGAAGCAGCCATATCCATAAGCTAATCTGCAATGAAGGTCAACAATGTGAAAATGAAGTGGCAACAAAAACGATGTATGACAGAGGGATAAACACGAATAAAAAATGTCCAAAGATCGAACAACACAGGGAAGGGGTGCACCAACGTTGCTCAATGACTCACGTGCAAATAAATCACCGGCACAAAGGAAATGCAGAGCGCGAAACTCTGAGCTATCAACTCTTTCTACACACGATAACGCTTGCGATAAAACGCACTCTTGATCTCATTGAAAATACACATATCCTATTAAAGCGCAATACTCAGGATAACAAAATCACCTCAATCACAGCGCATGCGTCAGTATCAATCGCATTAACGCTAAGCAAAAGTCAAAATGCCTGATTTGAAGTAACAAACAGAAGCACAGGTCCGACTTACTCTTCCCCCTCCACTCGGCTTCCTCACACCAATTCCTTTTAAATTACAGTGTCAGCTCCCACAGCCAGAAACAAAAAACGTAACGCATCTTATGTGAAACGACCACGTCATACCAGGAACGCAAAACCACGTGTGATCAGACACTCACGTAAGAGATTATGCAAAGTATAAACTTATCGAAGGCACGTTAATCGAATTGCACCTTTGAAACAAAACAGAACAACGTAAGGGGTAGAAAGTTTGCGGGCAATGCAGTGTGCGCAATATCTATCTCCTCAAAAATGCAGTACGACCTTTGAAACCAAATTTCGCAACGTTAATTAGCTGTCGCCAATCTGACATGAGAAATCGGTTGTTCACGTGAGTCATATAGTGAGTAACCTACACTAGCAAATACATGTGGGAATACCACGCAGAGTTGCGCTCGCCAGTAAAGCATCACCTTTGGTGCACGAGAGTAGAACAAGAGGTGCAACGGAAGCATGAATAAACAGTGTGAGCAACCCGAACAGAATAACCACTCCAATACGAACAATAATGGCTTTGTGAAATCGATGTAGTCAAAAAACAACAAGATAACTACGCGAAAATTTATAAATCGGCATTTCTGCTCGCATCCCCGATCGCATTCCCAGTAGTGGCGCAAGCATGAGTGGTAATCTTTCCACTTTAAACGGATTTTTTTCCAGTAGGTGCTTATCGCATTCGACGAATGGGTAAAAGATGCTCAGTAGAGGTCCCCGCCCATATATTGTCTTCCACTCCATTCTGCGAAAAAAAAAAAACAACACCCATCCTGTAGGAAGGTGTGGGGGGAGGGGGGGGGAGTATATAAGAACACAACAACTAAGAGTAAGAGCCTAGATGGGTTTCGAAATACTTTCACCGCTTGGGTCACGAGGACATAAGCAAACTCAAACCGTCAAAGACGGGAATCGCTATGCGGCATCGTGAAACGTGTTAGCAACAGTTGAGGAAAGACGGAAAGGCAAAGTTTAGGGCGCAAAATATGAACTTGCTGCTAAAATCGCTTTCAAAAAAATCCGTTGCACAATGGGATAACAACTAACAACCAAATCTTAAAAAACTGCCAGTGCACCTCACCAGAAAGTACGACAGCAAAGATGCAGTGAAATTAGCGAATGTTGAAAGGCATTAAAAAACCATAAAAGAGCAACACCATAACCGATAGAATATCAACCAGGTCGGCCTGCACCCCTTCTTCAGCCATCCCCCCCCCCTTCCCCCCAACCCAAAAAAAGCAAATGTTTCACAATTCTCGATAAGTGATCATAAGTCGGTTCAATTGTTCAACTGGCAAACAATTCAGAATTTCTTCAAAAGCACGTTTGAGACCGATCTACAAGCGTTTTTCAACGAAAGAAATTCCCAGAAACAAATATACAATTTTTATAAGTTACTTTGAGGCGTAATCTCTTCCCCAAGCTCGCAATAATGGAAAAACCGTTATCAAATTCAATTATAGGTGGACGACAGTATTGGCGTTAAATGAACGAAGTTATTTCATGGGATTAACGGACCTTCCAAACAACAATAATATTTTCGTCACCGAAGATGCGCCATCACCTTTAACGTGCAAAATAACAAAGGATGTTCGGCTTTCGAGTGATAATTTAAGCAGGTTCAAAGGCATTAAAAAACCATAAAAGAGCAACACCATAACCGATAGAATATCAACCAGGTCGGCCTGCACCCCTTCTTCAGCCATCCCCCCCCCTTCCCCCCAACCCAAAAAAAGCAAATGTTTCACAATTCTCGATAAGTGATCATAAGTCGGTTCAATTGTTCAACTGGCAAACAATTCAGAATTTCTTCAAAAGCACGTTTGAGACCGATCTACAAGCGTTTTTCAACGAAAGAAATTCCCAGAAACAAATATACAATTTTTATAAGTTACTTTGAGGCGTAATCTCTTCCCCAAGCTCGCAATAATGGAAAAACCGTTATCAAATTCAATTATAGGTGGACGACAGTATTGGCGTTAAATGAACGAAGTTATTTCATGGGATTAACGGACCTTCCAAACAACAATAATATTTTCGTCACCGAAGATGCGCCATCACCTTTAACGTGCAAAATAACAAAGGATGTTCGGCTTTCGAGTGATAATTTAAGCAGGTTCCTAAAGCGGTGCAGTTTGATAGACTTCCTTTAACCCGTGGAAGAAAGAGATTCAAAATCCATGACTACATTCAAAATGCGAGTGCACAGTGCAAAAACGAATCCTTATGCAAATCAGCAAGTTGCGGTGAGCTGTCCTCCCTTATGTTAAAGCACTGCATGCCGAATATGCATTCAGATATTGTATTTCAGCACTGGACCTATAAATTATTTAAGCGCCCCTTAAACAGACAGCACCAGTGTTCAGACATTTGCACACCTTTACATAAAGTCGTCGTAATCGTCATACATATCATCCCCGCCCACGTAGTCATCGTAGATATTCTTATTTGATTTAGCATTCGACTTCTGTGAGATTTTCATCGTCGGTTTCGCAGCTGCACCTTTGCCTTTCGTTTTCTGCAAATCACTCATACATCATTTCTACAAAACACATACACAACAAATGGCTACATCTTAATCCTTGTTCCAAAATCATTGAATTATGCTGTCCTTTTCAGTTAGCCTCCGCGAGGATCCTTATGACCGATTCTTACCTTCATTCCTGTGTTTAAGATCACGAGATACAAAACTTTTGTTAATCTATAGAATGCTTATATGATAATTTCAGCGAAATTGCTCCATTGAACTACCCCATCATATGCACTCGCCACTGGCTTCCGAAGTGAGATCTGTTCAATCGCGCTCTATTTAATTATTTAATCAGTTCGGTTGGCTTCCGAAGTAAAGGTGTCCACTTTACTGCGCTTGATTCAATCAGTCCGAAGGGAATTCCATAAAGAGAAATACGGAAAAAATTGAAACACCGTACCTTTTCTACTTTTTCAGCAGCAGACTTCTCATCAGCGATTGTTTTCAGGACAGTACTTAATTGCCTCGTTTTGCTCGCGTCCACTGAAAACACTAGTTCCAGCTGAGCGAACACGATAAAATGTATCCAGATTTTGGAAATTCTCTAAGCTTTCAGTCATCTACGAGTTGAGATGAGCAAATGAGAAATAAAAACACTTCAAAGACAATGAAATTTCAAAAAAAAAAAAAAGTATTTTCCTTAAAAAATGTCTTTCCATGAGTAGCATTAAGCAAGAATTATATCGCCGGAAAACCTCATTTGGATGTATTCAGTGCTTACAAAGCTGCTGCCAAAAGCTGACAACTACGTGAAGCAGCCAGCATATCACGCATCACAGTATAAGAAATTCATATACTACACTGGCATCTATAAGAAAAACTTGCAATTGGGAGGACTCTCAATGCTAGGAGCCGCCAGGGCCTTCTGGACAAGAATATGATGCCTACACCAAATTTACATCTTCCTACCCAAGTCTGCGCATGAGGCCGCTCGTTTACATTCCCATCCACCAAGACATTCGACAGTATTATATGCTGCTCTATGTTGTACTTGTCGCATCTTGGCACGAAGATTAACCCAAACGGCAATCCTAGGTGATGCTGATTGGACTCTTATTCCCAATCTAGACGGTCGATAGGACGTTTAAACTGGTAAGAAAAACGCACATTTGTCAAGTGCCACCTTAAGAAGCACGGTCATCATTTCGACATAGTGTGACGCATTGGCCCTCGTCGCTAACATCAAGCCTGTCTCCTCGCCGAACGTTCTGAACTCTTCGATTGTCGTTATTTCAGAATACGGTGTTGGCTCGTCGCTATTCGTTCCTAAAATCACTGCAAGAATTGATAAGACACAACCAAGATTTTACCCTCATTTTAAATGCCATATCGTCGTTAAATGGGGAAACATTATAGAAAGGTGAGTAGGGAGAAAGCAACGAAAGGTATAAATGATTCGCGTTGCTCTCTGCATTTTACGCATCCATTTTTCATCCTCTCCCGAAAATGACGTCAACGACTCACCCAAATATACCGACTTCATTTTTGTTCAATATGAAATACGAATTTCATATTACAGTTGAATTCCGTGAATAAAATGAATAAAAAGCACTGTTACCAATAAGCCTAAAATATAAAACGTAGCATACCAAAAAGCTCTTTCGCGAAAGCAAGATCACTCTTCTTCTGCAGTTCTTCTTTCTCCTTCTCGGTGAGTTCACGACTTAAGTCAGTAGCTAACGATCCTAACGGATCTTTCGCTTTCGATTTCGGCTTCGCCTTTGAAGGTTGTGGCTTCGGAATCTGCCCAAATAAATTCCCATATTATAAAATAAAACTGCGTCAATTAAACTGTTTGAAAACGCCTCTCACCACATAACTTTGCCCGCATTTGGTCACATTTCAACAACTTCCCCTCTACAGTTTTACCGCAATGTGCCAATTTTCGCTCAAATTTGGTCAAGCAAGGTCTAGTAGGATTTGCTCAGAATCAGACAATTTCCGCAACGAAAGAGACAAACTCCGACATATCTGTCCAGTTACGCAGTGGGAGGCTCTTCCAAAAAAATCGATCCATTTTCCTTGAATATAAATATGCCTTATTACTTTATAAAAACCTGCTGACGCTTCGCGAAAAATGAAAACTTTCTTCCACCTCCCCCCCCCCCCCCTTCGTAGCAGCTTATATTCCAGCTCCTCGAAAGAGTCACGCAAGTACAGAAGCGCGACAGACGGGATGGCTTTCATGCATTTTTGCCTTCTCCCCACCAAAAAAAAAACGAAAAAAAACATCTTCATAAAAAGCCTATAAATAATGAAACACACTATTAACGCAACCACAATCAAGCAAAACCGAGCTGCCGTCAAGCCAGTCGAGATTTCTTTTCATGCAGCTTTTCGAAATATCGCCTAAGCACGCATTAATGTAATCGCGTTGTGACGTGTGACAATTTGTGAGTTTGTGTGAACGGTAATAAGCTATCGAAGCTTGAGCCATTCAAAATGGTTCACATAATTAAAACTATGCGGCGCTCACCCCTCATGTAAAGTTCTAAGCGGATGTGTCAGTGCACTCATCTGCTTGATATTCCGCTTACTCATGAGCATTTCACAACAGAGTGGAGCATAAAACACGCACAACGAGCAACTATTAATGGAGACCCGCACGACCGCTCGATCCAGTTTAACTGCGAACAGGGCACTACTAGATGAACCATGCGCAACGATTAAAAATCAATGGACCACGCATGTTTCATTACTTGTCGGCAATTTGTAAAATTAATAAGATTAACGATCCGTTCATCAAGCACGCATTGTAAAAAATTTCGTTCTGCCTATAAATACGAATTTTTTGATTTTTTCCCGGAAACTGTGAAAAATACATACACCTTGAATGTTACACAGCCCTTCTTCAAGACCGTAAAAGATAATCGGGTTTTCATTTAAGAAATACAACAAATTGTTGCCTCTTGATAAGTACACATTAGCACGCCAAAATTTAAAGAGTTAGATTCGTGATTCGCAGTAATTCACTTGTGATTGGCATCTTTCAAACGACGCTGACCACTGAAAAACCCATTAAGAACAGTGAGCGCATCGAAATCAAAACCAAACTTTCGAACCTCCGAACGATCAAAACTCTTGATCACGACGAAAGGGTAGGCTTTAGTGGCGAACTCTGGTGACCACCTGACGTTCTAAGAATGTGGTCCGCATATAACAGAATCACAACAGAATCAATGAAAGGATGAACTAATACTATCAGCGTCAAAAAATTGCTGTTAAAGGTTTCAGTTGGCGAAAACGAACAGTGCAATATCTCACTTTCAGCAAGAATCTAGTAGTGCTGAACGGAACAAAAAGAAATCTTTAACAGCGGAGAAATGATACAATTTTTAAAGTCCAAAAAGCGCGAAGCTCAAGACCTTATCGTAACTGAAAAGCAGCGCACAAAGCCGTTGCTTAATCAGGAGAAGGGTTTTCCGTTATCCGCAACCTTCATGTGCCGCAAAACAACTACTTGCGCCATGATGGCGGGTTTACGCCGACGAAATGAGGTTGTCAATTATCGTCACTGGCACCACAAAGCCGAAAACTACGTGCCGTGAAACGCGCACCTTCGACATCACCTCAGACGTTTTCATGGAAGTAATGACACAAGGATTTTTAAATAATCATATTCATTCTACACTAACAAACTTCTCAAACAAATTCCTCGCATATTTTCTTCACCCAACCACCATTCGTGGAAATGACTACGGTGATGCACCGTAAACTGAATAGCGAATGGACTGACAAATTAGAAATGCAAGCCATCAAATCAACAGAATTCAAGGAACTGTAAAAGCAATGAGTCATAGAATCCCCTGTGAAGCGTTGCACAGTTGTGAAAAACGATCGCCACCTCTGACCTCTAATCAGTGCGCACATCCGTCGCGAAACAACACCGCTCACCAGCCTTTCCCTATTTCCTAAGGTAAATTTGCTTACGCATGCAAAGCAGTGTTATTTGCTAGCATTCCAATTTCAGTTGCTTGCTTATGCAATAATTTTTGCACAACTTAAACACTTAGCGGATTCAAAAGCATAGAACATTCTTGCGGAATATCACGACTGCGCAAACTTTCGAGGCAGCCATCAAGAAAAAAATGAAGTTCTCTTTTTAAAAAAAACACCTTGACGATGCCAATAGATAACGGTCAGATATGCGCATATGTATGAGTACCTATCACGTACGAGAGAAACTGTTGCAATGAAACCGCTCAAAAAAAAAACAGAAAAAAAGAAATGCATACGGCATGCTCCTCAGGTTTATCCTCTTCGACCTCCTCAATAATATTTCCCTTCTTTTCGTCCAACTGCTTCACGTCCACTTCGAAATCGTCGTCGTCTGCAAAACGATACATTGCCCTAAACTATTTTAAAACTACAATTCTTAAGCTTGCTTCTTTTTCAAAATTTCGATCTTCAATTCGATAAACTTTTCTCGATAAGCTTTTAAATTTTTCAACTCCTCAAGTCTATTAATAATTTCATCAACTTCTTAAGCTTTCTAAGTTATTTCAACTCCTTCATAATAAGAGCTTGTCTGATTTAAGAGAAATCTGGCTTGTTATTTTATAAAGCCCTTCCTTAGACATCAAAATAATCCTCAGAAAAACAACGACTTACGCTCAGAGGACGTGTGCATCTTACAGCACATCGTATCCGCGTACCGACTCTTCCCGTAATGGCAACTATGTTCACTCGGCATGGGTATGCGTATAATTATTTTACATCTGTGAAGAGCACACAATTTATCCACCTATTCTTTTCTGAATTTATTCCATGCATTTTATTTACTGCAACAGTAACCTAAACGATAAAAGTTTTTCTGAAACAAGAACGACGCAATGCTGCGAAAACTGCTTACCCCAATCACCCATCGCGCCTGGCCGCAGAAGACTGTCACACAGACGTTACAGTTACCTAAAAAATGTGGATGTCAAATATATCCGTGATCATTAAAACAGCGTAAATTGGAATATTACGCAACAGTGCCTCTAAGAGAAGCATCTAGTCAAAAAAGAAACAGAAACAATGCAGATGAAAACGTAAAGGCGAAAGAAGCATGAAATACTGGCTGATTATGAGCGCTCGCAAGGTAGTGATTGCCATTCCTCTGTGCTTGTATTTTTACGCTGGGTGTGTGAAGGGCCTCTTCTCGTTGTGGTGACGAAAGATTGTTCAGAGATTTTTGTCTGCGGCGATGAAATCCAATACTTTACTGATGGGAGTACTGGAATAATAAAAGTAATGCGAAAACCCCATCTATAAAATGCTCTCTCCAAGAGGTCGTCCTTACACCTCCGCCTCCCTAACCGCCTTATATTATTGTGAAGTAGCCTTAGACGATGTCTTTTCCATCTTTTTTGCTGTCTTCCTAGTTTTTCCTCCTAAACAGCAAGGGGCAACCGATAAATGGTTAACTCTGCTGACCACTGATCCTCGCTGAGCGCTCTATTGTACAACACCTGTTGGTATGTATCTATTTACTACGCGCAATGAAAGATGAGCCCTACGTACCTTGTTAGACCTTGTTATACCATGTGTGCTTGAGCATGGAAGGAAGGAACTTTTTTCTAACCATGTCTAACTTTACGTTCAACTTCACTGTATCCATGGTCCTGAGATTCCTGTAGATGCTGCGTGTTTTCACCATAGACAGAAGACGTCTTAAAATGACTTCGTTCCCATGTTGACTCCCACAGATTCACCCTGCTAAATGCAGGGCGAAAAGATGTGAGATCACTTCGCACACAATCTCGTTTTTCACGTTTTCCACCGGCAACCACAGCAGGCCCCGCACCGTTCAATCAAGCTGACAGCTTTCTGTACATCGGCTAGAAAGCACTGTGCACAATGCAGTTAACGCAACGTTAGCAGTGTAAGCAAAGCATGCTACTTGCTTGCTGCAGAAGGCAGTGCGACAACGTTTTCGAAGCCATTCGCTACTCGCATGACGACGAAGTTGACTGCAGGACCGAAGAGCGTTGACATCAGCACTGACCTTTGTTTCATACCGCTTCCCACTTTAAATTCTGTTGATTCACCGCTCCCCCACCGCAATAGCGCGGAGGCTTTGAACTGCTGTGAAAAACGGTCGCTCTCAGGCCACGAAATCCAGCAGTATGAAATTGGCCCATGAGAACACAAAACAGTCAACTTCCAACTTCGAGCACGCTACACAAGCAGCCTGACTTCTCGAAGGAAACTACACGTTCTTCAACAAACGTGAGTTAGGCTATTCCGTACCTCCATATTATGCACAATATGAGACCCTTTTGCGGAACGCGCCAAGCACAAGGTATGAGATGCTTTGTCAGTATTACGGCAAACCCGGATCGCGCTCAAGGCGCGGTCGCAGCTTACCTAAAGCACACTTTCGCGTGTTCGGCAAAACGCGCACACATAACATGAGACCCTTTTGCGGAACGCGCCAAGCACAAGGTATGAGATGCTTTGTCAGTATTACGGCAAACCCGGATCGCGCTCAAGGCGCGGTCGCAGCTTACCTAAAGCACACTTTCGCGTGTTCGGCAAAACGCGCACACATAACATGAGACCCTTTTGCGGAACGCGCCAAGCACAAGGTATGAGATGCTTTGTCAGTATTACGGCAAACCCGGATCGCGCTCAAGGCGCGGTCGCAGCTTACCTAAAGCACACTTTCGCGTGTTCGGCAAAACGCGCACACATAACATGAGACCCTTTTGCGGAACGCGCCAAGCACAAGGTATGAGATGCTTTGTCAGTATTACGGCAAACCCGGATCGCGCTCAAGGCGCGGTCGCAGCTTACCTAAAGCACACTTTCGCGTGTTCGGCAAAACGCGCACACATAACATGAGACCCTTTTGCGGAACGCGCCAAGCACAAGGTATGAGATGCTTTGTCAGTATTACGGCAAACCCGGATCGCGCTCAAGGCGCGGTCGCAGCTTACCTAAAGCACACTTTCGCGTGTTCGGCAAAACGCGCACACATAACATGAGACCCTTTTGCGGAACGCGCCAAGCACAAGGTATGAGATGCTTTGTCAGTATTACGGCAAACCCGGATCGCGCTCAAGGCGCGGTCGCAGCTTACCTAAAGCACACTTTCGCGTGTTCGGCAAAACGCGCACACATAACATGAGACCCTTTTGCGGAACGCGCCAAGCACAAGGTATGAGATGCTTTGTCAGTATTACGGCAAACCCGGATCGCGCTCAAGGCGCGGTCGCAGCTTACCTAAAGCACACTTTCGCGTGTTCGGCAAAACGCGCACACATAACATGAGACCCTTTTGCGGAACGCGCCAAGCACAAGGTATGAGATGCTTTGTCAGTATTACGGCAAACCCGGATCGCGCTCAAGGCGCGGTCGCAGCTTACCTAAAGCACACTTTCGCGTGTTCGGCAAAACGCGCACACATAACCAACATTCTTTTTCGAGCAAACCTAAATCTACGAACGACAGAAATCGAGCAAAACAACGAAGAATGCACGATCACATACCACCACTTCAATTACGAGGAAATGTTACCTCATTATTAAGGACTACTTTTACCTCACCATTCTCCCTACTATACTGTTCCCGGCATTCGACGGAATTGCTGTAATAACTTGAGCACAACCTTTGAGCACAATACTTGAGCACAACTTGAGCACAATAAAGCACAACCTTTAATACGAGCAAAACACAACCTTGAAAGATTGAAAAAAGGGCTCTAGGTTGTAATCTCCATCACCACCCCCTCTTACCCTGTAAAGCTATCCGGATAGGGTCTCACGGACAGCCCCATCTCATCAGTGTTTGTTCCGCAAAGCCAATACCAATCAACGCCCGTTCGAATGACATCCAAATTTTCCATAAGGTTCCTCTGGCCACAGAATCTGTTACAAAACCCCTGTACTTCCAAGAACACTCTTCCAACGGAAACTCCCTCAAGAGTCGGATAGACGAATGAGTGCATCATCAAGCCGATTCGGTACTTCCAATTGGATCATTCAACCCCGAAAAAATGGGCAACGAAACATTCAGGCTCGTTACCCTATGCCAACGACCTCACCATGCATAAAACGGTGTTGTTAAACGACACAAAAATACAAATCCCGGTTATGAATCAGATCGAATTTTATTTTTCATCTTAATATGACTTGCCAAAAATTGGCTTCCGGTTCTTTACATACGACCGAAACGACATGCTCAGTTGTGCGAAGTCGCTTTACCCCAACCATTGTCGCGCTTTCCCGATCGCACTATATGAGGTCCGTGTGTCATTTGCTATTTCAAAACAAAATACATGCAGAAAACGTTCGTATGAAAACCCTGGATTAGAAAAACATCATGCGTAAAGAACTTGCAGCAGTGCAATTCAGCCGCTTTTGGAGCCGACTTTTCGGAACTAGCACTGCTACTTTACAATTTACGGTGGTTCGGCTGAAGTGTGGGTGGCTACATTTAGCTCAACCTCCTCTACACTGCGGTTTTTGTCACTCTTAGAAAAATCAAAAGATTGCACGGCACTTGAATCGAAACGGCGGGGGGCACGCAGGGTGCAGAGTGTGCGTCGGCGTTGAGCACCATGCAGGATTCAGTGTGGCATCGCAACTTCCACTGAATAAAGCGATAAAAACAGCAAATCAGGTGGAATTCTGGTAATATTTGTTTGCCTGGAGCCGCAAAAATAAGTTTTTGTTCATTTACGCGAATATCTATGAGCTACGGTTGACGTCCGAAATACATGCGAGTGAAACTGGATGAAACTGCACTGCGACACCAACCCCATACATACATCCATCCGCCGGCGTAAGCATTTAAAAAATGGCCGCATGAACGTAGTAACTGAAAACCGCCCGATTAATTAGTGTATGCTGCCGACCGCGAAGTCCATTTTGCTGGCGATTTCTTTATTTATTGTTGTCGACTTAACGCTGTATATATTTTTTGCTTCATTGCAGTTTTATTATAGCTTTCGTGTATACTTTTTTTTTCTGGAGGCGTTGTTACATGCTTTCTTTATTGTAAATAAAGATTCTCTCTCTCTTTTAAAATTTACGTAAAAATTCTTCAAATGCATCGTAGATGTTCTCTGTTGAATTAGCGGACGTTTTGACACTCTCATGTGTGTAAAAAAAAGCACGTCATCGTTTTGGGTCCCGCCTGCCTCGTTAACCTCATCGTGCATCATGCACGAATGCAGGCATGCATGATGCATGATGAGTTTAACGAGGCAAACGTGAACAAAAAGATGTGCCTTTGTTCACAATCATAACATGTAGTGCATGCCACATTGGTTTATTTTTACTCGTTTTCCAAGTCGACCTATCTCCTATATGGTTTTTTGCTTTTGCAAATTTACTTATTTCGTCAACCTCTCTTATATTTTGCACTGTGCTAATTAGGTTCGTTTTGCTTCGCTTCAATTAGCGCTTCAATTTTTCCATAACTTGATAAATCAGGGCAAGAAAAAGGGGCTAAAACTTTCATGACAGACTGAGTATTTTTTAGTATATGGCGATGAAGAATAAAATGTCAAAAAAAAAAGTGTTAAGTGCAGAAATGAGTCAGAGGAAAGGGTGGAGAGGGGTCCCAAGTGAATTCGGATTGGTGGGAGAGGGTGTAGCTTTAGCAGTTTCCACGTGACTCTCAACTTTAAACTAAAATTTTGGTACTTAACATTTGGCTTGACGTTTTCACTGTGCCATGTTATTTTTGTTAGTTACCATTATCATCCTTAAAATATTTTGTAATCCTTCCGCTTATGACCCTTCCGATTTATCTTAACTTAGAGGTCGTCTCCGGTCAATAGTTAGGGCTTACTCTGCTGTTTTCTTTCCGTAAGGGTATGCGTTGTGATCACTGAGTAGTGGAGGCGGAAAGATACGGAAGGTGCAGTTTTTGTTTTGATTTCAGGAAGATGCCAAAAGAGGAAGTGATTTCGGCGGAAAGTGAGATTCTGGCGTTGCTCGAGAGTCATCCAGACGGGGTGACCAATGAGGAGCTGCTTCAGATGACAGCTTCCATTGAGGGACGGGTACGTGGCGAAACAGTTAACACCCTGTTGTCGTCGGGCAAAATCGAAATGCTACCAGGCACGAAGCAGGGCTCTTTTTCGTTGCGTATCCGAAGAGGCACACAGATCGCCGATGCTTCACCCGAAGAACAGTTGGTAGGTGAATCAACTGTTTTCGATCCTCGTGAACGTCGACCCCATCGTTATCAATTAGCACGAAAAACCTGTTCTGCGAACAGTGTCTTCTATTGCTTCCAGTTCAGAGTAGTCCGTATTTGGAATGAACTTCCTTGTAGAATCGCTGAGGCGCAGAATCTTTCTGTGTTCGTGAGTCGCCTCGACTCATTTGACCACAGAATAATGGCTGATCTAATTTATTGAGTTGAATTTCACATTCGTTTAATTCGCTTTCTTTATTATATTTAGTGATTCTGCCTTTCTTATCATTCTTTTCCTTGCTATTCGTTGCTCATTACATTCGATTCTTTCTGTATATATGTGCACTTTATCTACACGTGCACCTGTCTAACCTCATTTATGTTGGTGTCGTTTTGTTATGTATTTCACTGCGTCGTGCAGTTTTCTTTATTCATGGGAATAAAGGCTATTCTTCTTCTTCTAGGTTGTTTAACTTTCTTTACGTACTCTTAGTTGTTTGCAAAACCATGTAAACTCTGATACTTCTTGCCTGAAATGCTGGGTAGGCTACTTTGTATACATAAATGAGGGAGCGCTTCGTACCCGATTACACATTGGTGTGCCAGTTCTCTCGCTCAATTTTTGATGTTTCGCTTAAAATTTGTGGGAATTTTCTTCTCCTGTATGTAATTGCGATAACAGGAGTACATTGTGACTTATCTCCATCGCGTTCAGAGAAAAACAGCATTTGAAAGCAAAAGGGAACGCTGAAGACTCCTAATATTTTGCGTTTCTAGCTGTTTCCCTTTTAATTTGCCTGCGAAATTTCGGTCGTTGGAAAATATGCGCATAGAGGGGTCCAGGGAAGTGTGTGGGGTTTAATTTGATGAATCCGTCTTTTCGTTTTTCTGGTGTGTTCAAATGGTGAGTAAAGCAACTTACGAAGGTGTCTTCCCTCAGTCTCTGGTCCTTACGGTGCTTTATCTCGATATTAGAATTGCGCTAAATGTTGCTGTTGTGTTTGTCGATGGCCCCTGTTGTTGCCGTCGAGCTGAGTCGAGTTATGAGCCGAGGCGAAGTTGAAGAGTAGACGTTTATTGTAGATATAACACCACACGGTAGATGATACGATAGGACAAAGACAAATGGTACGAAAGAGGTGCTCCTTATATAGCCTGTGGCGGGTGAGGTGGCGTGATCTGATTGGCTGGGCGATACGCAAATTTCAGAACTGAAGGCCGCGAAGTACTGAATAATTAATGACAAAGTACGTGCGTACCTAACACCTCCGCTTTTTGAAATGGGATAGGTGGACGGTTGTAAAAGCACTGAAGACTTGCATTCGTGACTTTCTTCGGCCATGACCCGTAGATATATTTCTAACACGCTGGAGAAGCTCGTCTTGTGCCGTTGAGTGCTAGATGTCATCAGCCGTGAGCGGACGAGCGTTTACTGCGTTGGCTCATGTGCGTGTCATATCCGCTTCTGTTGATATACCAGCGATCACTTGATCCTCGTCGGGCGTTGTCTGAGTGGCGATGAGCCTGGAAAGCGCAGCTGCCTGGCCGAAGTTTGTCGTTAAGCGATACTGGATGTCGAAATTGTACGCGATCAGCGTTGTTGCCCATCGTTGCAGTCAGTTGGCTGTGTAGACTGGGATTCCCATCTTGGAGCCGGAGATTGCGAGTAGTGGCTTGTGATCCGTTAGACGGGTGAATTTCCGTCCATGAATCATCCAGTGGAAGTTCTGAACGGCGAAGATGAGTGCAAGAGCTTCCTTCTCGATTTGACTGTAGTTCTTCTCGGCTGGCAGCAATGAGCGGGAAGCGTGAGCGATTGCCTTCTCGGACCCATAGGGGTAGCGGTGTGAGGTGACAGCGCCAATGCCGTAGTTTGACGCGTCTGCCGCCACCACGATTTGGTGATTTGGGTGGTAGTGAGCGAGAAGTATTAAATGCGAGCAACGCTTCCCGTGTTTTACGTGCGTAACTTTACCGTATCGAGTACGAAGGGTCCCCAACCTTCTTGAACCGTGAGCGCTAGGCGCTAGTGTGTATATTCCGTTCTCGCCAACTTAAAACGTAATGCTAAAGTTAGTAAAGGGTTTCAGGTGCATTAATTGCTAGAGGAGGCAGGTGAAAGGTACAGACACCACTCCTCCTAACGTGAGTCGTAATTACTTGTAAAGTAGAGTCGATGTTGAGCATTGTCACACTTCAAAGTATTCGTCAAAAAATTACCACGATGATCAGCCAATAGAAAGAGTGAGTGGCGTTATGTCTTGAGGAGGGACGATTTGTTGAGCATATAGTGTAGCGGCTAACACGGTTTTTACAGAATGTAGTGGCTGGAGAGTGTCTTGCTTAAGTCCCACGTTGATACAGAATTTGTTCGAGCTTTATTAGTAGGGGCAGCTTTTCGACACATCGCCTTCGCAATGTATCGTCTATGTGGCCTACTCTTCGCTAACCGTAAGCATTGCATGTTAACATGCTAATGTTTCATTTGAATATGCAAAACACGCATTATTGCGTCAAAGCAATATACACGTTTTTTGGTTTGCGTGCTTCAGATATATTCTCTGATCGAGGAGTCCGATAAGATGGGTATTTGGATACGTGAAATACGCAGTCGCACCGGCTTGTCGCAAGCCCAAGTACGAAAGGCACTGAAGGTCCTTGAGCAACGTAAGCTGGTCAAGTCTGTCAAGGTAATTACTTTTTCCGCATGTATCCCGATTGTGTAAGGTCCATCCTGATTACTGCAATAATACTCGCCGTATACTAACGACGTAGACCATGGGTGAGCTTCTGACCTTTCATCGGCTACCGGGTAGACCATACGAAATTATGAGGGCCGTTTAATCGTGAAAGTTAGAGATGAGCTGACGAAGCGTCCAACAAAGCTCATGGCAGCTTCTGAAAAGCGTGGAAAATTCAAGAGACTTTGACACTGGCTTCCATTATTTTTTGGGATCTTTTCTAAGTCCTAGAAATTAAAATTTTTGGGGGGCAGCATTCCTTATTTAACAAGTTACTTGGTTCTTCCTGTACCGTATCAGACAGCTGCTGTCATACTGAAATGCTTTATTCCATTAATGTATCCAAAAAAATTTCTCTTCGCTCCCACTGAGAAAGTTCTTTGTATTTCATTATTTTTTTACTCGAAAACAATGCTCACGATGAACATTGTGCGTGCTTACTCAGTTGAACGGATTCCCTTTTTTTTCCCACTTCTAAGCATGCCAAGTGTACGATGTATACATTGCTAACGGGTAGCCGGCAGTTTTCAAGATTAATTACTTGATAAGTAAACTTATGCAAAAGAGTGACTGTTCAGAAGTTTCCGCAAAAATCTCGCCACAGTTAGGGGAGGCATACTCGTATGTAACGTACGATAAACTTGAACGGAAAAGAATGGAAAAAGCAACAGGCTGGTCAAAACACTGAAAAGGGCACTACAGTCATACAGGGAAATCCGCGTTCATCCACTTAAAGTTGAGATTGAACGCATTGGCGAATGCAAAATTCTGAATTTTCATTCACATAAGTAAACAAAGGAAATTTCGGTAAATTGACAGTTGTTAGCAAAGGTGGTGAAAAAAAAAAAAAGCAAATTAACCCCCAACCCCTCTCCCCTTCAGATAAGTTTAGCGCCCAGCTAAGATGCACAGCTCACTTATCACGTTACGAATAGCATGGTCTTAACAGAGTCGAAAAACTTTCTTGCAGCAACCGTGCCATTGCTCAAGAGAAGCTTATGACACAATAATTCCATTCTTATCACACTAGCTATTCTGCCTTACACTACCTGCGACCATGATATGCTCTTCGAAAGTTGAGAATAAAGTTTTCATTCAACTGCGTTTATGCTGCTGCTTGTCAACAGTTTCTGTATGCCGCGACTTTTATTATTTTTGTAATGTGTGCTTTTGTTTTTAAACAACGACACAATGGTGTTACAATTGAAATTCTATCGTCCGTACATTTCATGCGATCTTGCCATTTAATATGACAAGATCACATGGAAAATTTGGTTCATCGGTGTTTCGTTATTGGAAAGTGTTTGTTTCGTATAAGTTCAGTTGCAGCGAGCAGAAATTCAAAAAAAATTTTTTTTTTACGGAATACCATTATGACTTTCACGTAATGCGACAGTTGCCGAGCGCTTTATTAAAGTAATTGAAGGCGATAGCAACGCCGAAGAAGTATAGTAATTGAAGGTGATAAGAGCGTCGAACAAGTATAGTAATTAAAGGTGATAGGAGCGTTGAAGAAGTATAGTAATTGAAGTTGATAGAAGCGTCGAACAAGTATAGTAATTGAAGGCGATAGGAGCGTCGAACAAGTATAGTAATTGAACGTGATAGAAGCGTCGAACAAGTACAGTAATTGAAGGTGATAGGAGCGTTGAAGAAGTATAGTAATTGAAGTTGATAGAAGCGTCGAACAAGTATAGTAATTGAAGGCGATAGGAGCGTCGAACAAGTATAGTAATTGAACGTGATAGAAGCGTCGAACAAGTACAGTAATTGAAGGTGATAGGAGCGTTGAAGAAGTATAGTAATTGAAGTTGATAGAAGCGTCGAACAAGTATAGTAATTGAAGGCGATAGGAGCGTCGAACAAGTATAGTAATTGAACGTGATAGAAGCGTCGAACAAGTACAGTAATTGAAGGTGATAGGAGCGTTGAAGAAGTATAGTAATTGAAGTTGATAGAAGCGTCGAACAAGTATAGTAATTGAAGGCGATAGGAGCGTCGAACAAGTATAGTAATTGAACGTGATAGAAGCGTCGAACAAGTACAGTAATTGAAGGTGATAGGAGCGTTGAAGAAGTATAGTAATTGAAGTTGATAGAAGCGTCGAACAAGTATAGTAATTGAAGGCGATAGGAGCGTCGAACAAGTATAGTAATTGAACGTGATAGAAGCGTCGAACAAGTACAGTAATTGAAGGTGATAGGAGCGTTGAAGAAGTATAGTAATTGAAGTTGATAGAAGCGTCGAACAAGTATAGTAATTGAAGGCGATAGGAGCGTCGAACAAGTATAGTAATTGAACGTGATAGAAGCGTCGAACAAGTACAGTAATTGAAGGTGATAGGAGCGTTGAAGAAGTATAGTAATTGAAGTTGATAGAAGCGTCGAACAAGTATAGTAATTGAAGGCGATAGGAGCGTCGAACAAGTATAGTAATTGAACGTGATAGAAGCGTCGAACAAGTACAGTAATTGAAGGTGATAGGAGCGTTGAAGAAGTATAGTAATTGAAGTTGATAGAAGCGTCGAACAAGTATAGTAATTGAAGGCGATAGGAGCGTCGAACAAGTATAGTAATTGAACGTGATAGAAGCGTCGAACAAGTACAGTAATTGAAGGTGATAGGAGCGTTGAAGAAGTATAGTAATTGAAGTTGATAGAAGCGTCGAACAAGTATAGTAATTGAAGGCGATAGGAGCGTCGAACAAGTATAGTAATTGAACGTGATAGAAGCGTCGAACAAGTACAGTAATTGAAGGTGATAGGAGCGTTGAAGAAGTATAGTAATTGAAGTTGATAGAAGCGTCGAACAAGTATAGTAATTGAAGGCGATAGGAGCGTCGAACAAGTATAGTAATTGAACGTGATAGAAGCGTCGAACAAGTACAGTAATTGAAGGTGATAGGAGCGTTGAAGAAGTATAGTAATTGAAGTTGATAGAAGCGTCGAACAAGTATAGTAATTGAAGGCGATAGGAGCGTCGAACAAGTATAGTAATTGAACGTGATAGAAGCGTCGAACAAGTACAGTAATTGAAGGTGATAGGAGCGTTGAAGAAGTATAGTAATTGAAGTTGATAGAAGCGTCGAACAAGTATAGTAATTGAACGTGATAGAAGCGTCGAACAAGTACAGTAATTGAAGGTGATAGGAGCGTTGAAGAAGTATAGTAATTGAAGTTGATAGAAGCGTCGAACAAGTATAGTAATTGAAGGCAATAGGAGCGTCGAACAAGTATAGTGATAGAAGCGTCGAACAAGTGTAGTAATCGAAGGTGATAGAAGCGTCGAACAAGTATAGTAATTGATGTTGATAGAAGAGTCGAAGAAGTATAGCAATTGAAGGCGATAGAAGCGTCGAACAAGTATAGTAATTGAAGGCAATAGGAACGTCGAAGAAGTGTTATATGCTGTATGATGTGGAAGCGGACGAGTCACTCACTGGTGGTGCGTTCTACTCGGATCAACAACTCGATTCGCAGTTCGTGCAAACGCTCGTCCATCTCTGTGTTAGCATGCTACAGGCAAACGTTTCTCATTTTTACGTCTTTTTTGTTTAATTTAGAATTCGTTTTTGAGTGAAAACTATTGGCTTCATCTTAAACTGCATGACGTTCTTTTTTGACTTCTGTCGCGGTCTAGATTACGTTCTTCGTCATAACCAACCGAGTGTTCAGATATCCGCAAAAAGTGGATGTTCCAAAAGGGGGTTATAGAATTCACGTGTTGGAGAAACGGACGCAAATGCGAAATTTGTAAGGGAAAGAATTTTCACTTAGCAGCTGTCTATTTCCACATTTTAAGTGTGAAATTATAAATTCGCAACTTTTTGAACGAGATGAAAGTTGGAGAAGAAGAAAGGTTTATCAGTAGATTAGTATTTTGTTCGTAAACTTATTAAAAGTGCTAGATTTTGAGTTTGCATGATTCGGAGGATATCGCGGATAGGATGCGGGATATGGGCTTGCTCGAAGTGCACAGCATTAGTCGCTTGTACTTGTTTGAGTGCATTCCTCGTTGCTGGCATACGGCAACTTTTCTTCGGCTGCTTGCATCGTCTTTCTTACCCGACCGATGACGCTGTTGTCCCTTCATTTATTGATTCTGTGCTCTTCAAATAGAACAACGTACAATTGGTTTGATCTTATCAAATTCAAAGGGTGAAGTAAATCTCTACAATTTTCTGCATTGTTAAGTACTGTCAGGTTTGAGCACATGTGCCGGGTAGTATTACCTACCTGAAAACCTTTCTTGTAGGGTGGTATCAGATGTGGTAAAGTTGTGAAATAGAGAATGCTATCGACGAGCAAGGCATTGAGATGATGTCAGATAGTAAGTAATACGAAGTTAGTAGTTCTCTACTTCTTTAACGAAACGTATATATATATATATTTATTTATTTATTTATTTATCGGTGCTACAAAAGGTGTGATTCAGAGATTTTTAGAGAAAAGAGCTTCACTTGATTTCACAGTGAGCTGAATTCGTCTCGTACTTTACATGTAGGTAAAGTTTTACTAATAAATTAATAGGTGAGCGCTTCAATTCCCCCCCCCCCCTCCCCGCCGTCACAAGGATACGTTAGCTTGTCTTGTGGGCTTGTTTTGCTGGGCCCGACTAGGCAATCTGGTTTTAATTTTTTCTCGTTGTATTTGAGTCCATGAGAAACAAAAAAGAACTTGGATGGAAAGAGTGCGGAACACTATTTTCATGTCGAGTGCTTCTCATACAATCTCATTTCATTTGACCACCAGCATCAAGAAAACACATTTCTGCATGGCATTGAGTTGTGTAGCGCTCTAAGCTTTTTAACCGATTTTCCCCAAGACATTGCTTTTGTGCCTTTCACGAGCTGTGAACGGCTGGGGTACAAAAAAAAGACAGCTAGTTCTGGTTGTAGTTCGATAGGTTTGTGTTTGGGGTGAGCAAAAAAGAGAGACTATTGGCAAAGTGGTTAGGAGTTTCTGTTGCAAGGAATAGGTTATTTGCAGAGCAAACGGAAACTATCTGAGGAGAGCCACGTGGGAGATCCGTATGCTGCGCGTGAATGCTCGTTTGTGCGGTCGTCGGAGGTGGCGCAGTTCGTGCGGGACAAGGGTGTCTGTCGGGTGCAGCTATCGGTGGCCGACATCGAGAGTATCCTTTCGGTTGCGGTGCTCGACCGGTCCATAGAACGTCGCGCAGATGGAATGTACCGTGCACTTGGCGCAGACACGATGCGCTCAGCGAGTGCGCTTCTACCTTGCTTACAGTGCCCGCTTGCTGCTGACTGCTTTCCTGGCGCTGAAATCGCACCCCAAACTTGTGAGTATTTCGCCCAGTGGCTTGCCAACTCGTGACATTTGTGTTGCTTCGTTTTGTTTGTATTTATTTAATAATTGTTGTTGTTTGACCTATTCGATGGGCTCATTCAGTACTGTACAGTATGTTTTGAATTGTTACGGAAGAAATAAAGGCGAATTTGCGGCTGTTTGACGACAGAGTGTGTGTAATAGTTAGTACATTTGTTGCAGTTGATCATGTTGGAAGCTACGAGTGGGTGGATATTCCAGAATTAATTCACTGAATTCGCTGAAGTGAGTGCAATTCAGCTGTAAACGCCTCACCGTGGAGGCTAACGTTCTTTGTGGGGCGAATCACTGGTAGCATGGTGCTCCCGATGGTAGGGGGAGGGGGGGTGAAGACGGAGGGAACGTATTTGAAACGGTGCCATTTCCGTGCGGCACATGAGAAGACACAAACTAAGGAAGAAAAAAGGCGCGGTTGTTTGAGATACGAGCGTCTGTTGATCGTGGGACTGTTGAAGCCCACCAATGGCAAGGGATCCGGTACTGCGCCAACAAGCGGCGAATCATCCAGTGACAGATCGTGCGTCCTCGATCTTTGAAATCCATGCAGACAACAATATTTCCTTCACATAAGGCACTATTTGTTGCCGCTAACAATTGTCAGCAGCCGTAGTTGTGATACTGACGCTTTAGCAGCACATCATTTGACGTCGAATGATCTGCTTGTCAGGTCCCATACTCGACCCTCTGCACTAGACGCTTCTTCCACTGCGACTGAAATGCTCACGGTTAAACGTTTCACTCCTATTACTGGAAATTCTCCCAGAATCTAACCGGTGCGCATATCGTAAAGCTTTCGGCGACACAAAATTTGTGAACCTCGCCATGTAGAAATGCTCCAGGCGCGCCTCCCCAGCTCAAGATGATCTAGTGCCCCATGGCTTCACTGACCCAGCGCCGTCGAACACTCACAATGCCATGTTTGCGACTGCCCTTTGCGATTGTTGTTTAGGATCAACTAAGTTCATAAGCAGTGTTTAAAAAAAAAACTGGAAGCCTTTGCTACGATGGTCTACCAGCAACGACAATAAGCTGTTACCGGTACCGATACTTCCTTCCCATTGGAACAGACTTCAAACATACCAAAAATCTTAAGCCATTTTAGCCATGCGCGACTGCATGGCCAGTAGAAGCTTTTAGATGATAACATGAACATTATTATACATTAAGGCGTTTGCAGCTGCTACACCTCACAGAAAAAAAAATGCATCGAATATAACACGTAGGCACTGCTAAAGCAAACGATTCCTAACAACACTTCGAGGCGCTCCTCCCACCTCACAGCGCTGCCCTCGGCTAATAGCTTGATTTTTAGCTGCGCAATTTGACTCGACCGACCGTGGTCCACTTTCGTTTCCGATCTACATTCGGCATTTTAGAGCACCCCCCTCCCCTCCGCTCCAACTTTTGCTTTTTAAAGCTAAAAACGCGAAAATTTGTCATTCACTGTCTAAACGAGCTGAACCTTTTAAAATGCGAAAATCTACTATATTCGGCGTGTAGGCGTGCCATAAGTTGATGAATTTAGGCCGACAAAAAGCAAAGTGTTTGTCAGTTCCAGTGAAATGGGCTGTGAGGTCTGACTCAAAACCGCAAGGGAGGAGGAATACCCGCGACCCTAATAATTAGCATTGTCGTAAATGAGATTGTAAAAATTTTGAAATAACGTATAAAAAAAGGGAAAACTACACGATATTATTCCAACAGAAAAATTTGAAGACGATAACCGACGTTCTGTCTCTAGCCTTTCGAGTTTTTAAACGTTCTTGACACGGTTGCCCGTTTCTCACTATGCACCCCACCTCACCCACCCTGCAAAACTGGAAGCCTTTGCTACGATGGTCTACCAGCAACGACAATAAGCTGTTACCGGTACCGATACTTCCTTCCCATTGGAACAGACTTCAAACATACCAAAAATCTTAAGCCATTTTAGCCATGCGCGACTGCATGGCCAGTAGAAGCTTTTAGATGATAACATGAACATTATTATACATTAAGGCGTTTGCAGCTGCTACACCTCACAGAAAAAAAAATGCATCGAATATAACACGTAGGCACTGCTAAAGCAAACGATTCCTAACAACACTTCGAGGCGCTCCTCCCACCTCACAGCGCTGCCCTCGGCTCGGCTAATAGTTTTTAGCTGCGCAATTTGACTCGACCGACCGTGGTCCACTTTCGTTTCCGATCTGCATTCGGCATTTTAGAGCACCCCCTCCCCTCCGCTCCAACTTTTGCTTTTTAAAGCTAAAAACGCGAAAATTTGTCATTCACTGTCTAAACGAGCTGAACCTTTTAAAATGCGAAAATCTACTATATTCGGCGTGTAGGCGTGCCATAAGTTGATGAATTTAGGCCGACAAAAAGCAAAGTGTTTGTCAGTTCCAGTGAAATGGGCTGTGAGGTCTGACTCAAAACCGCAAGGGAGGAGGAATACCCGCGACCCTAATAATTAGCATTGTCGTAAATGAGATTGTAAAAATTTTGAAATAACGTATAAAAAAAGGGAAAACTACACGATATTATTCCAACAGAAAAATTTGAAGACGATAACCGACGTTCTGTCTCTAGCCTTTCGAGTTTTTAAACGTTCTTGACACGGTTGCCCGTTTCTCACTATGCACCCCACCTCACCCACCCTGC